>PPHD01010995.1:0-19171 GCA_002909625.1 Bambusicola thoracicus | reverse complement strand
GTATTTCCTAACATCCAGCCTGAACCTTCCCCAGCACAGCTTGAAGCCATTCCCTCTAGTCCAACTTCATTAGTTACTCAGAAATTTAACAGTATATATGGCAACTCATTCTTCACATAACTAATATCAGAAGTTTCTTTACTTGGTCATCAGAGTAACTGAAAGCCCAGGACAGTATGTGCTTACAGTCAAATTCTATGTGACGCTGTACTCTCTACAGGATTCTTTCTGAAGTGCTAACTTTAAGACTAGTGTAGCTTTATAGAGGATTCTTAGAGTGGATTGCCCTGGAGCAGGAAACCAGCACTCAAGGGTACAGCAATAAGCAAAAAGTTTTCTACAAATTTGCTTTAGCATGCTTTTGTCAAACAATGATGCCTAAATAAGCTAAATAAAGCATTAATACACATACTAAAACAGTCACTATATTACACATTCTAGAATGTGCACACTTAAAACCAACACAGGACTTGAAATTCATTTTTCAGATACATTCATATACAACATTCCCAAGTTGTGCTGAAGTAGTTTTAAGATTGGATATAAGGAAGATTTTCTTCGCAGAGATGGTGGTCAAGCATTGGTACGGGCTGCCCAGGGAAGTGGTGTAGTCCCCATTCCTGGAGGTATTTAAGAGACAGGTGGCTGTGTCACTGAGGGACATGGTTTAGTGATAGGACTTGACAGGTCAGACTGATGGTTGGACTTAATAATTGTAACAGTGTTTTCCAACACGATTCTATGAGTCTATGATTTTGTTTAGCTACAGTACTGATATTAGCATGTAATATTTTACCACTATCCTTCCAATAGTAACTACCTGCATTTCTGTTTTTAAATTTGCAAGGCTTTCTCAATGTATGCATTTTCCATACATAGGAATCCAAAATTATCTTCTATTGGTACATAAAATACTATAACAACACGCATACCACCAGACTGCCACCTGAAGGAACCAACAGGTCTAAGAGTTTGTTTCTCATATTTTTGTGGTTCTTGTACTAACAATGCATAATTTAAGTAGACAATAATTGCTGAAAGATGTTACAAAAACCCTTAAATTAAAACTTTTTACAGTAATTAAGAGTGATGGAAGAAGTATTAAAGAAAAGAGATGCAAAAACATTAAAATGGTAGAAATGCTCCAAAGCAGTGTGAAATCCCATAAAACAAAACAGGGCAAAATTTAAAGAAGGTGCCTAAGATTAGCATGAAAACAGCCTTATTTTTAAAGCACCCTAACTGTAGTTGAGAGAGAGTAGAAAAACATCTATGGAAGCTCTACCGGAAAAAAAAACTCAGAACAGTTCTACCCTAAAATATGAAGAGGTAAAGGGAAGAGGAGAAATGAGAGCAACTGCAGCAGCAGGTAGAATTCGGGGTAGGTTCTGTGAATGTGTGCTCTGAATGAAAGCACTAGACAGGAATGAGAAGCTGAGGGAAGACATGAGAAAGTGGAAACATGAGACTAGAAAGCAAGAAAATATGCATACTGGGACAGCTGCAGGGTTCAAAGGTACTGCATGAAATCCTTGTCAGTGGCAGTGGAGCTATCTTTAGCAAGCCCAGGCAGATAGCAATACATTTTTTTCCACATTCCATATTTCTAAGGTTTTCCATACCTTAGAGAAGGCACAAAAAGCAAAACAAATTTATTTTTTAAACTGAAAGCTTGTATCCTACAGAAACTAATGGAAATGGCCAGAAGCAAGCTGGACAAATGAGAAACTCGAGTCCAAGGAAAGACAGAGAAGAGCAATGCACAAGTTTCCAATTGAGAGTCAGAAAAAAAGTGGGATAAAGATGAAAGAGAAGAAAACTTAGAACAGCATGTTTCTCGAGCGCAGCAAATGAGCAGTGAATGGGAGGCAAGAAGAAAGGCGCAGAGAGGAGTTGAAGACATCAGTGCATATCAGCTATGGAAAACAAACTTACAGAACTATTTGAAGAGATGTCAGATAAAATATAGAATATTATAATTTTATTTCTCTATTTGTTTGCTCCAGAAGAAAAGCAAAGCATCAGACAGGCTAGAGAGGGAAGCTGGTATTTGTGTAAGAGAAAGTAATCAGTGCTTGCACTAGGGAGCTCCTATTGTCCTACTCTCTTATCCTAGGCACCAGTAATATTTAAATTATGTGACCTCGTAGAGCTATCCAAAGCAATCCTCTGCTCACAGCATTCATGCAAGAAGCCCAACAGACTAACTTGTCGGCTTTGTGACACCTCCTACCTGACTGAACACAATTTGGTCCCAGACATCTTGGCAGCTTCCTTGCTTTAAAATTATCTTCGGTAAGGTCTTCCCACTTGTCTCTTCCCAAAAAGAAACTGATGAGTATGCAGCAGACTGAATATTGATGAATTCCTTTCTTTCTGAACTCAATTTACTTGTTTTGAATACTTACTACTGAGAGGACTTACTCGTATGAGCACTTTTATAAGAAGAAAGCCTCAATTAAAACACTTCTATCAGTAAAGATTAACTAAAGGGCTTCTTCATAGTGAAATGCAAACAACTTCCCTATTTAGAAATGACCAAAGGCTTTGCTTTTCTTCTGTAAACACAATGACTATTTTTGACTGCATAAAGTACCCCTCTTAGAAGAACACTGTAAAGTCATTCTCAGCCTAATTATTTCATGCCCCCTCTGGGCCCTGGACAGACTATCGAGATTCATATTTTTATTTCTATGTGCTAGCAGTGCCCTACAGCGCTTCTAAGATCTCAGCCGATAAGGATCAGGTTATTCTAAGTGCTGTACCTTTTGCATCCAGCCACACTTCGTAAGGCAGACAGAGGCAACATCCTCAGAAGTACATCCTCAGCATCTACTTCAAAACTGCATTGATCACCTCTTGCTTAAGAATTTAACTATCTACAGATTACAGTGATGGTAGGTGATCAAACCCCCACCTTTCTGCTCTTCCAAACTTTATTACAACGTATTAATCATCTTATACACTAAATTAGAATAATATCACCTTCACCAATAAAACTCATGCAGTCTCACATGATATGCAAAATCTCACTATCATACTGTAAGACAGAATCTAAAGTTTTCCAGCAGAGTAATTTTACCCCAAACTTACCTCGGTTTTCAGTGAGATTTATTATTATATTAAAAAAAATTACATATTAATCATATAAGCAAATAACTAATCCAAGATCTGTAATATTCACATTCTCCATTTAAAGAAGGTGAACAGCATACACAAAAATGTCATAATTGTTTTAATTTTACTTAGTGATCTAATTTACATCTACATAAGCAATTTAGTCTGTTATTTTTTTTATTTTTTTAATACATAATAATTCTCTTCTTTCTCTTCTACACACTTTTTAGCTTCAAACTTTTTCTGTCTGTACATGACTGGGAACAGAAAGATTTCAGTACTTCAGAGCATCAGAGTTTCTGCAACAACTCAGAGACAGAACAAATGAAGACAACCACCCAGGAACAGAAAAATCAGATTTTCTCTTCAAGAAATACCATGGAATATTTCACCAAAATTCCTATTAGGGAACAAGGCATAAAAAAATGTTCACATCATCTCCTGTTAAGATAAGCAAAAGCTTTAGACTGACACATGGTGACAGCCAACACATTCATGGAGGGTGATGGATCTCTAAAAGTGCGATAGAGGAGCTGGCACATTTTCCAGTCCTGGCACACCATATGAGAGGGCTCACTTTTGTAAACAGGGCTCTCCTGCAGCAAAGCTACATGGTGTATCTTGGACTACTTGGCTAATGCAATAAACTAACAAATAACTACTGGATCTCCATGTGTGAAAAGATTTCTTCCTACTGCTCACTATTCCAAAGTGTTTGAACAACGTCTTTCCTAGATTTTTGTGACATTACTTTTCGTATTAACCTCGATTCTTTAAGCATCAATAAGAAAGAAGGAAATGCAATGAAGCCTAAAATAAAACACTTCAACTGACATTAACATGTGCCATATTAGTGTACTGTCTTATGTCTGAAAGATTTTTCATACAGGTGAAATCTAAAAAATATTAGAGCTGAGAGTTTACAACCAAATGGTCTGGGCATTACTCCGATGCTTTTTTTTTCCTTGAAAATTCAAATGATCCCTGCAGGCAACCGACAACTGCTAGATCTGTGGAATGTGCTCTTTGAACTGTACAAAAGCCTTCAGCCTTTCGTGCATTGCTGCAAACAAAAACTGCCAAGTGTAATTATTTCTCAAGTTTAATGTTATGGAAGTGTTGCATCACTTTTTTCACAGCTCTGAAAGCAGCTGTAGAAAAACAAAATTTATAAGAAGATTTCCCTGCAAAAGTTCCATATTACATTTATCACTTTTTTGTAAACAACTGGCACAAATGAACAGTCAGAGCTCAAAAAGCTCCCGCCTTTCTTTGGTGTTCTTTCAATTACATTTCTATGGAAAGAATCAAAGGAATAAGTAGAAGGAGTCCTCCCAAGAACTATTCTTCATCTTTCAGCCTTTTTAAAATACATAAATAAAAAATACTTATATTAGAAGCACCAAATAGTGCTTGAGAGAACAACAGAAGGTTGAAAATTCAGAGTTCACTTACGACTTTTATTTCTTAACTTACGCTGCTGTATCTGGTGTTCCTAGAAACATTCACATACTAAAAGGTAACTCAATAGATATATGGTATTTAAAATACAAGCACAGCAGTCTATACGATACTGTAATCCTTCTGTAGTTCTGAGACTTCCTTATTTTTAAACACAGATGGGCTCAACTAGCCGAATTAAAAGAATTCAGAATTCACTCACAGAATGTAGACACTCAATAACACAACTTTTATTACTGACTTTGGTTATAACTGAGATTTTTAGGATAAAGATTGTATTGAGGTGAAAACAGCTGCCCTTAAATAAAAGTTTCCACATCAGAAATAAATGTTACCCAACCATGAAGATGCCCGAATTCAAAACAGTCATTTTTGTTTGGATTGCAGAAGTGTCTTGCTTTAGAAAGCAAGCTATTCAGTTCCAGCATAAACTTCATTACAATTCAGACATGAGGTGGAGCACTGTCTACACTCCAACTAATTCCCAAAGCAGACCTAAGCTTGTAGGTCTTGTCCAGGATCCCTCACCCACACCCACATGTTATGTTGGCCACAATATCTGGTTTCAAAACAGGAGGGGAAGGGACCTGTTAAAGACCATGGCTCTCCTCCTCAGCCTCAGAATATTCCATGAAAATCTCTGAAGATCCAAGCTAAAAACAGTGCTGATGCTTGTACCATCCAAATGTAATCCTGAACTTATGTGAGATACTGCAGGGCCAAAAAATAAAGAAAAGGAAAAAAAGAAAAGGAAATTCAAAAACAAACAAACAAACAAACAGGATCCAGGAGTTTGAAAAGAGAGAAAAGGAAAAAAAGGAAAGCCATAATATCTTAGTCATATGAACAGGATGGAACAGGCAAAGCCATTTAATAAGTTTAATTTAATAAGCAGTGAGAGCCAAGATTTAGAATAAAACGCTTCATCTATATGTCCGGTTAGTTACTCATCTATAGGGACTTCTTCAGTCAGCAATAGTAATTAAATTTTTGACAATTACATCAGAAAGTTGAATACCTGAATGATGTTCATGGTACCAGACCTTTACTTTAGCCATACTGCAACAGTTAAGGTGCACAGCTGAAAAGACATTCCATATCATTTCCCTTGACACAAAGAAGAACAGCAACCGGACTGGCTGAAGTAGGGCACAGCACCTCCAAGCCGCTATGGGACTACGTGAAGCCAATTACAGAGAGTTTCCCAAATACATGATCCCGCAAGAGAGCTGGGGAACAAAACCATTAAATTCATGTATTAAGAAAAGAAGTATGACGCAATGGCACCAAGGAAGATCAAACTAAGTACTCAACATGTTTTATACCATTGCTGTAAGTGAAGTGGCACCCACATCATGTTACATTCCTTTTTTTTTTCCCTCTTGATTAGCACTGTGGGACACTGTGTCACTGGGCTTCTAAAGATGCTACAGAATGGGTGCCTTGATGATTTAATGTCATTTAGGAACTTAAAGAGACAGAGGGTACTGCTTCAGTACAGGGAAGAATCCTCCTTGTCACCTTACTACGTGCACTGCTTACAGCTAGCATGGACATGATTGCTATTTCTAAAACAGAACATATCTTTCTTTAACAGTCTTTGCGGTAAGAGAATTCTGGTCAAGCTTCTGTGTTAACATGACTTCTACAAATGCCAAAGAGCAGACCACAGAACTGACAAATGCAATGACATTAAGAAGGATGTGGTCTCCAAGTTCATGGTAAATCAAGCCAACGCAAGCAAAACGTGCAATGGAGAAACTGCAATTAATTTGGAATTAAAGAATGCAGTGGCACTGTTTCTCCGTGTTGGTCTTTTCAGTGAGATGGCAAAAAAAGATAAATAATGAGCATGTTTGTGGGTTTTTAAAAGCATTCCATATAAAAAGCAACAAAACGTAAAGTACACTCATAGCATAATGAGAAAGCCTCACCCTGGGAGGCACAAGGACCAGGCAGTTGCTGTTGCAGAGACAGCTGTTCATTTTAAGCTACAAAATAAGCTGAAAGATACCAAGATTTGCTATCAAAGCAGACACAAAAATTACAAGATAGACAAAAGCATGCTCTGTTTCTGACCAGTTTTTAACACTTCTTTAAGAAAAAAAAACAAACAAACAGTAATTTACCTTTGTTATTGCTAAGCTTTTCTCAACTGCGTGAAGTGGAACACCTTTTAGTCTTACTGTTCTTTTACTGATAAAGCAAGCAGATGTCAGGACATACCAGAGCAAAATCAGTAGACAGGTTTGTTGAAACTAATCCTAAAAGAGGCAAGATAAATTCAATTGCTGTGAACAAAAGCACTACAGTAGTGATTTACATAAGAGCAGCAATGCCATGTTTTCAAGGTGTAATGAGTTTATTGGCTTTTTAAGCATATCATTGCTGTTGCCACTCTGTATACCCAGATGACACAAAGATGAAAAAGTGTTTCTACTACAATTTGTCATTGTTTGAGGGCTTCTCAATTAGAATACTTGTGCTGTGAGTGTTTGCCATCTCCTAACAAGTATATTCTCTTCCCTCAAATTATAGGATTTCTATAAAGAAATAAACACAATGGGTCATCCTTTTTGTAACGCACTGGGATAAATGTTACTGGACGTAGTTCTGATTCAAGTAAGTCAACATTTTAATACTTTAAAAGACAAGAACCAGAAAGAGACAACTCCTAACTTTTATTATGAGTTATGATACAGGAATTCACTAATGGTCTCTGCATTCCAGATACCAAGCCCTGTAGTATCATCTTGCTGTATTCTTAAGGAAAAAAAATCAACAAAGACAACCAGAAGCTGGCCAAATTAATAACATGTTTTAGCAAGAGAAGAGTTGACTGTAAAATCCAAGAATATATGAACAACCACCAGGACTAACGGTTTCTGTAAGGGACCCTTCACCTAGAATAAGAAAATGGAAACCAGTCACAAATTTAGAAAATGCCCTTAGAAATTAGATACCCTGTAAAGAACTATAGTCAGTTCAAAAGGAAAACTCCCCACTACTGCTCATTTTTTATCTTATCCTACAAGTCCCTCCCAGTTCAAGTGTATTTCTCTTCTGCAGGCTGTCAAAGTTGTCAGGAAGAGGGCCATGTGTTTTGCAGAAGAACAGCCAAAGTTGAAAAGATTCATAGATTAAAGAGAACATAAGGTCAGAAAGGACCATTAGATCATCAAGTGTGACTTCCTATAATATCACAAAATATAAAACTTCAGACAGTTATCTTATTATTGATCTCTAGTTGATTAAAGAATAAATTCCTTTTTAGCTAAAACAATTGCTTCATGCTTTTTTCTGCACTAGCTTAAAATGTTCTTTAGAGTACCAGATATTTTTATTTCTGTGAAGGTGTGTTGTAATTAAGTCACTTCCCAAATATCTTTTTTAATAAACAGACTGATCTCCTTAAATATTTCACTGCAAGGCAATTTTCAAGCTCTTCGATCATTTTTCTAATTGCTTCTGGCACCAGCCCTCTTTTCCTAGAGGCTTTTTTCAGACATGGCCACAAGAACCCTAAGCTGCAATTTAGTCTATTTACCAGAGCAGGATAAAAAGATAAATTCACATCTTTGCTGAGATGAGATTTGGCTACATGTGCAGCCAGGATATTTCTTTCTTTGCCACACAGCATGCTGTGCTTCCACAAAAAATAAAAATTTTAAAAAATAAAAATCATATGAATAAATGTTTTGTGACCATGGAGTATATAAGCAAATACCAGCAGATACAGCAATAACAAGAAACCTTAACTATCTGGTCTTTCTTTACGAAAGGAGGCAGCAGAACACAGGCTATCCAGAAATATGTTTGCAACTATTTTTTCAGTACAGAAACAGAGGAAACACTCAGAGAAAAGATGCTTTGTATTTTACTTCAACCTGTGAGAACTCAATAAAAATCTGAAAATTGAGGGCAGCTTGGTTGAAAGTAACCATAACATGAGAGAATTCCCATTTATATAGAAGGGAAGGAGGAGGGAGAAGAGGGAAATAAAGTCAATGGAGATTACAGAAGAGGACTTGGATAAATGAATTGGTTGCCAAGATCCTCTGAAAGGTAACTTGAAGGGAAGAAAGAGTTCAAGAGAGCTGGCAGTTCCATAAAGGAATAACATTTAAGGCATAAGGGCAAACTAAGTCAATGTCAAAAAAGGTTATATCACAAACTCTTCAAGGACCTCCAACTTAAGAAGAGTACAAATCCATGAATGCAAGTATGTGTGAGAGAAAAACATGACCATACAGGGACAATGTCAAAAGGGCAAAAACAGAAAGTGAAATATAACTTCAAAAAATTGAATTAGTAGTAAGAAAGCAATATTCATATATCTTAATAGTAATAGGAAAATTTGCTGAAGAGTTGATCAGACCTCGCAGAAGACACAATGACAAATATATTTCGCTTAGTCTTTGATACAGAAGACAAATGCAATCTGATAATAACAACAGTGACAAAAGGGATAAAAAAAAACTAGGAGTAGAACAGGGGAAACACATAAAAGAAGACACTTCAGTAAGTTAGATGCTGTGAAATCATTTAAGCCTACTCAAGATCATACTTAGGCAATGTAATAACATGATAATGGTTTGTGACATGTAGCCAGTTGAGGAATGTCCAATTCCAACGCTTCCAAATGTTTGACTGCACTGAAATTTTTCTAGCTTGTCTTTTAAAGCTACTGGTAAGGTTAATCTTAAAAGTGAGTCACTGACATTATGAGATTTATTCTTTATTTCTGAAAAGTTGTTTTTTTTTAAGGCAAATCAGTGCAGTGACTAAGATTTCCATCCTGCAAGACCCACAAGAAGTTGCACTGCTTCAACAGGTAGAAAAGTAAACTACAATGCAAGAGACACTAACAGAATTAATTGAAATCATCACGTGGCTATTAGCAATTTCTCAGAAATTTTAGAGAGTAGTGGAATTTCCATAATAATTAGAAGGGAAAAATCCAGTCTCTGTCTTAAAAAGGTGAAAAAAAGTGGAGATATGGAATGACAAACTTGCCCGATTAATTGCAGTCCTTGGAAAATTCGTTAGCAAAACAAGAGCAACAAGAGTTTTGTCTTTTCTACAGTAGTGAAATAAATACCTGCCAGTACAGGTCTATCATAAGCAACACCTGACAAGCAAATTCAATTTCTCCTTCAATGGGAAAATACTTTGCGACTGGTTATGAAGTGGCACATGATATATTTTGACCTTGGTGTGACTTAACAACGTCTGAAAGAACATTCCCATAAAGAGGAGCTAAAGAAACAAGGACTAGATGAACTATTTCAAGGCAAATACAGAACAAGTTCAAAGATTTTATGTATAGATCAGTAATAAAGGAAGAATATTAAGAATGGGGCTCAGGAGTGGTCAATTCTGGTCTGGTGCACTATGTGTTTGCTTTCATAATTTGTATGGTGAAGTAGTAAAAGTATAAAATTGCTAACGTTCTCGGTCATCAGAAAAGGACTACTAACCTCATGGAGGATGGCATTATAATTGAAAATGATACTGGAAAATTATGTTGGAGAAAAACTGGATGAACTTCAGAAAGACCCATGAAGTTTTTCATTTTGTGGGCTTTTTTTGAAGTTCATCCAAAATGAAGTTTTTCATTTTGGGCTACAGCATATAAAGTAAGTAAAAGTTATGTATATTTGCTTGATATCATTATGATTCATTCAGTTTGAAACTGGAAAATGTTTACATCAGAAAAGTCTCCAAATATTTAACAATAATTTTCTGTCTTTGTAATAATTTTTTTTTTTTTAACAGTAGATATACATTTCTCATTGTTCTAAAAACATAGATAGATACCGTAATTTTCAGATTAGGGGATCTGTTAAAATTCAAACCTAGGGCAAAGGGAAATTAATTAAAGATATGCAGACATACAAAATATTTCAGTAATTTCGAGGAGTTGCTAAAAGTCAATTCTGAAGCAGTTGAGTTCCTGATTACGCCAAATCCAGTTTAGAACATATCATCATTTGATTGTATGGCAACAGCACAAAAAGCTCAAAAAGCATACTGCAGTTAGACCTGTTTTTTTAACTATATCCTATTTTCTTTCAGGTCATCTTTCTCCACTAGATTTTTCTCAACTTTGCATTGTGATATCTATCAGAGGGCTACAGACATAGTCTTGAAGATGTCAGATAGTCACTTCTGTTCATTCCATCCACTAAATCAAAACTGGTGCAAAACAATGAGCCAGCACCACCATCAGTACTAGAACATTGCTGTGATGGGACATAAGTGACATTGTATTTCAGCTTGTTGGGAGAGCAATAGCTATCTTTCTGAGGGTAGGTGGCTATCTGATAGACACCCATTTCCCTCTATCACTGTTGCTGAATAAAGGCATCACAGTGCCTATCCAGGAATGAAGGCTTCGTGTTACCATAAACCTCAACTCCTGTTCCTGTAAATGTCACTTTTCTACGTCACCTACGTCACCACTTTTCAACAGTCATCTCTGAGATAACTCTAAGTCTTCCCCATGGGCCCATGGGACACTGCCCAGATGGCTGTCATGAGTGGTGCTCACACAAGCAGCATGCAGTACAAATACATACCAGCTATCATAATTGTGTCATACTAACTAAGCAACGTTAATGCTGCACTAGAGGTCCATGAGAAAAATGTGACTTTGGACTGATGCCTAGTGATTTGAGGTTGCATAGAACATGTTAAATGAATGGTGGCAATTTGCTCTTTATGCACTGAGAAATGGATGTGCTTGGTTCTTCTTAAAATAGAAAATTACTGTTTTTGGAATATACTTACAAACATGCAGAAACAGAAACTTCAGAAAGCTGTCTACTGCAAACACACTTCAGTAAAGAGTTTAGGCTAGGCATCTCCGAAGACAGAATAAATACATAATTGATTAAATTTTTTGAAAAGAAGCTATTGAGACCAAGAAATCTAACGTTCATTATTCTGCCTTATTTGGCATAAAATATCAGCAAAACTACAAAATGACACTAAATAGCTATTTTGTTGAGTACTGAATTAAAGATTATCTTTACCTTCTTGAAGGAGATTGCATTTCCAAGATCTCATTCTGACCTGAACATCTATTTGATCTATTTTATCAAATGATCACAGAAGAACAACCGTATCGCAATGGCTGTCAAGATATTAAAAAAAACACTGGATTTCATACCCAGCTATTTCCTAGATACTCTCCATTGCTCTGTCAAACTTTGATGAATATGCAGTGTGGCAAAGTTAATGCTCCTACTGAAACCCAGAATTTTGCATTCCTCAAATGCAGCCCAAACATTGCATCTATAGGGTTTCTTGCATTTAATTTCCTAGGTTCCTTTTAGGGCAAAAAAATTGAAAAAGTCCTTAAGGCAATATAAGCACTTAATCCAACTCAAATACTAAAGAGGACATAACCTTTTAAATCATCTTAAATATTTACGATGCCATAAGCTCTTAAACTTCCTGGAATACTTAGCCTTCCTTAAAACCTCATAGTACTCAAAGTCCCTAGAGCAACATAAGCACCTAAACTGCTTCAAATCCTTCCAAAGGACACAACCTTTACACCAACATTCAGGATCTAATTTTTTGAAATATTTTTGTTTCTTAGGAATAATTTTGCCTGGTTTTGTACACAAATCAGGTGGCTGTTTACGACTATTCACATGACTCTTTTGACACAATAATTTAATCTGATGGAAGACATACACATGGGGAAAACCAAGAGCACTCTGCCACGCTGGGCAAGTCAACCTAAGTAATGGGAAGTATTCCCTTGGCGCTAAACCTGGTCAGCATTTAGCTTCACAGACATATAAGTAAAAGAAATACAAAAACAGTCACCACAACTTTCAGAGTACATTATTCATACCTTTAAACAGAAAGTATGTGTGATGATAAAGCAAACAAGTTCATAACGTTTCACCATCTGCTATGCTTGACTGTTACAGTAGGAAAAAAAGAAATCCAAACAACAGCGCACTAGATCTATGGGTATTTTTAATACTTACCCAAAAGTAAGTGTTAGTGTAGAGGTCACATTTAAGAAGTGTTTGGCTAACAGGTACACTATTTCCAGACTTCAAATCTCCAGATAGGTCGCACCCTGCTCATTTTCTGACTTATC
Source organism: Bambusicola thoracicus (assembly GCA_002909625.1). Classification (NCBI taxonomy): domain Eukaryota; kingdom Metazoa; phylum Chordata; class Aves; order Galliformes; family Phasianidae; genus Bambusicola; species Bambusicola thoracicus. The sequence goes on along the minus strand of PPHD01010995.1, from coordinate 6,468 downwards.
TTTTTAACAATTTCATGATGTACTTATGTCTCTTCGTATCCTTTCTCCTTTCAGATAAGTCAAGTCCAGTTACATCTTGAACAAGCAGAAAAACCTTTCAGAGTAAACCAAACTTACATATGTAAACTTGATAGGCAAAGGTCCTCCTCCTTTCAGAATTTCCCAGTTTGGACTTTTGGTGTTTCTTATAGCCTAAGAAAGCAATTGCCCTTGTTCCACTCTAAAGGATATCTGATGTTTTCTTCAAGAGTGAATGAAGTGAAACATCAGTGCCATAGATGCACTTGAGCAAATAAGTAATAGTGCAAATACTTGTGTGCTGTTTTGGTTTTTTTTTAATTTATTCTTTTGAAAGTCATGTGATAAGTAGTAAATCATAGAATCATAGAATGGTTTGGGTTGGAAGGGACCTTTAAGATCATGTAGATCCAATGCCCTGCTATAGGCAGGGACACCTGCCTGTAGACCAGGTTGCTCAAAGCCCCATCCAGCCTGGCCTTGAACACCTCCAGGGAGGGCGCACCCATAGCCACTCTGGGCAACCTGTTCCAGTGTCTCACTACCCTTACAGCTTTTACATGAATTGTAGGACTTTTCAACAGAAATGCTGAAACCACCAATGAAAGTAAAACCTGCAATATATAGCTCAAGATTTAAAAAATCAAGATTTAAAAACTTTTATGTCAATGTTTCAACAGAATAGAAATCTGAATATTTAGACTAGTTCCTACAGCTATGCATCAGTGGCCCATGAGTTTTGAAGAAAACCACGTACTTACAGTGAGCCTTGGAGGCAATCACATTTTCTTTGTACCTTCAACTCTCTTACCAGATAAGTCAGTTAATGTTCAAACACTTGATTACCTCACCCTATTGTGAATGGTCTAATACCACTGAGAGTTAACAGGCATTTCATAACGGGTGCCTTCTTGTTGTTCAACTAGTCTCAAATTGCTCTCTTCAAATTGCTACCAGTTCTTCTTTTTCTCCTTTCCCTTAGCCTCTTTTATATGTATTTACAAAGTGCCTATTTCAGTAAGTCCCATGTTATCCAGTTTCACTTGCAAGTACAAAATAGTACAAAACATTGCAGCTGTTTGAATCAGTATCACTATTTTCAAAATAAAGCAAAAATGTGGAGCATTTTCAACTATGGATCAGCAAGTTACCGTGGCTACAAGTGTTGGCTTCTGAGTAACTCCTAAACATAGTATTTAGGTTGTTGTACAGTGCCATCCTGGGAAATGTAAGTTGTGACTTGTAAACAAAATATTGCCTGATAGTCCAAAATCAAAGGCTTTTATAAGTAAGGTCTCGAAAATCACATTAAAGTTCCCATGAAGAATTACAGGTGCCATCATCTAGCAATCTCATTCATAAATACTAACTAGGAGAGGAATACACAGCAAGATTAGAAACCTGAACAGAAAGCAGTGAGACTCTATTTAGAAAAGCAGATTAAATACTTCACCTTGCAAACATGGAGAGTAGTACATGCTAAAACAGATGTCCTGTCCAGCGAAACTACTTCATCAAAGGCTGTTGCTATCAGCAGTATTCTTTACTACGTGCCAAACAACATTCAACACTGTATTACATACATATCAGAAGTGTATATATACTGTATATATACACATTCACACACCATAATTAATTGCAATACAAAAGATGACAGGTTATTCGAATGAAAAGACAATTTCTTGCTTTTGATATTAGCCTTCTTTTTTTTCCCTATTTTCTTTTGATAAAGAAGCAGTAAGTTCACTCCTGCTTCATTTATCATATAAACATAGACAACAGAGTTGAAAAGGACCTCCCTTTCACAGGTCATTTAATTCTCCTCCTTAAGAGGCTTGTTTTAAGTTTCCCTCAGAAATGCGAATAGAACAGGCAAGATCAAACTCTCAAAATATCACTCTTTAAACTATACTTTTAATGGAAAGATACTAGATAAAAAAAAATTTCTTCTTCAGTACAGTTTTAAACATACAAAATGGTCATGTGAGTACATGCAGGTATTTGTAAACAGTTTAGAAGAGACCTTTATGTCACAGGCTCTAATCCATTATCTGAGACAAAGGTGGTAGTGCTACATTACTTACAGAAAAGTAAATGTGTTTTTTTCTGTTGTTGTTGTTTTCTAACAGAGCTATTTTCTTATGACAAGGATGCCCATACTTAAATAAGAACATCTGTAATAGGAGATAGGACATCAGACTTGAAGCTTAAAAGAGAACTGCTATAGCCAAGTACTTTACACCCATTTGACATGTGCTTTAAGACACTTCGTTTGGTACAGCTGCATGGTTTGGGTTCATCTGTGAAATACTACCCCTTGTTTAGCTCTGTCAGCAGGAAGTTTTGAAAGTAGCCTAGTTTATCCTGGCTCTTCAGCCAGGATATCTGAACTAAGACTAATGGAGATGCTCCCTAAACCTATTAATACTAAAGTGATAACCATTTTCTGTTCCAGATACAGACTACATTATTTTTGTTTACTAGAGAAGCGTGTAAACAATTCTTCTGCTTAGACAGATACCTACCTTTTGACTTGTCAGATACTTGAGTATTTGTAGCCACACACAGAGACTCAACGTCACAAGCCAAATCCAGCACTAGGCTCAACTCATTTGCAGACAGTGGAAAAGCTCTAGGAATTTAGCTGTAGGGCTTAAAACCAAATTTCTCCAAAGACACAGCAGGTCTTCAAAATACCCAAACACTTCTATTTCATTATGAATTTTCAAAGACTCAACAGCAATGTATGCACGTTGGGGGATTTACAATGATGAAGTGCAACACGCACACAGTAAATTATTGTAAAACAAATCTAAATTCATCTAGAAAAATTTGATCAGCCACTGATTTTTATAAAAAACATAAGCACATCATTTGCTAACATATGGCTGGGGATTCCTCACATGAGACTGAAGCGTTCCGGATAGCTCATCTGCTGCCCATCGCCTCCATGTTCAACATCTTCATCAGAAACAAGAACTGAGAGATAATGACTTCTTGGGGAAAGGTTGATGACCTTGACTCTGCTCTCAATAACTGTCTCAGAAATCATTTATCGTAACTTGCAAAAAAATACAGGAACAAGATGCACCATAGGAATCAAAAGCTCCTTCTCACTAAAAGACTTGCTAACAGACCATTTTTTCTCTTACGGAAAGATACCAGCTAAAAATGTGTTTCTTACTCTGTCAGAGCAAAATCAGGGGAAGGAGGTGGAGAGAAAGGGGATCACATTTTAGTTTTATTCTACTGATGCTGCTGCCTGTCACTAAAAGATGAAGGGCTGAAATCCCATCAGTCTGGATTTGCAGATCTGAGGATGAAGAATTAGTATTTTTCTGTTTTTGCAGAAAACTCCTTGATGTATGGCTCCATTATTGAATGTTAACAGCTGCAGTTTAAATTACAAATGAGGTTCTATTAGCATAACCCGTACTTGGTTTCTATTTAAAAATACAATTTTAGCCAAAATTGTGTCATTTAACAACTTACATGTTTTCATTTGTTGCTACAAATATAGGAGAGAAGCAATTTTGTATTTCAGTGTCCAGAATAGGAAAACTGTTAACAAATACTTGTAAGCTTATATTGGTATCTTCTTTAACAACAGGGACAATGGGCAAGTGAACGGTCAATGGGCAATGTTTCAGAAAACGTGGCCTTAAAAAGGTAGCAGTGCCGATGGGACAAAAACCAAACCATCTTTTGCCATTCTCTCTCCAAATCTATTTTCTAAATAAAATAGTTTCAATAGCCCTAAACTGCACTGTGGAGTAACTGTTTATTTAGCTTTGGTTTCTATCACGGATGTTTTCATCAGATCACAACACACAACAGATGGTTTCTCTGCTCTTACGTACTTTGCATTTACACTGTGTGACTATTTTTCTTGCCCTCAAGAAGCTGTTTGTGTTTAGCATATCTTGTATTGATGGTTTTAACACGTGGTTTTAAGACATAAAAATATGTCATTTTTCTGACATAACACATACATCAGCTCAGAAATTATAAAATTGTTATGAATCAGCCAAGTTTCAACTGCTCTGTGTCTGCACAATTATTTTCTGTAATATTACAGAGCACTTCACACTGCACAGTCCTCAGTGACAACAGCATTCATTCTAGGTACCTGAACTTAATTCTCATACCAAAAGATCTAAAGTGACATCTGCATCACAGAACAAAAGCAAGGCATGGCCATAATCCCTATACTGCTCAGAGGGTGAACCTAACTTAAATGACAGATCCCAAAGAGATACAGAAGCCTGAGTAAACCACTGCTTCCATTAGCCAGACAATTCCTGATGCCTTAGATGGGACTTGGATTGGGCTGCCATGTGGGGGCAATTTAAGAATAGGTTTTAAGATTGCTGAAAAAAACATCAATTTGAGGGGATATTTGCGACTCCTTTCAGTTCGACATAGATACATTACCTGCAAATATTCATATGGAATGTGTAGAGTTGCAATCAGATATTCAGCTCAAATAAAAAATCATGTTTTAACCCACTTTTCTAAGTCCTACCTTACCAGAGAAAAATATCCCTCATTTAATAATGATGCCTTATTCACATCATCCCTTTTGGCAGTACATTTGTGAACAAGTACTTTCAGGGGTGAAGCATTGAGAACCTTGAGAACTCACTAAGAATTGCAACCACCACCATCAAACCTGACTAATGCATTACTTTCACAAAAACAAGGTCAAATATCCCACTAGTTTTATGTTTTTGTTGCCTTCTTTTTTTAATGTTTTAATAAAAAAAACATTTTAAAAAATTAGAAGTGTTGTTATTTACACACACTAAGTGTGTTTTATATTTTTGTGGCCCAAGACAACTCTTCCTCACTCAAGCAGCCCAGGCAAGACAAAAGGTTGGACACCCATGCTCTACATCTTAACATCTCAGTGTCCAAAATACAGATCGTGATATGTACAACAGAAGCCTCCTGAATTATCTGTGTGCAGCAAAGTAAGTGTTGCAAACATACTACACAACTGATACATGATTTCTGTCATCAATCCAACTAATGATTTTAACAGTCTAAGCAGCACTCTAAAGGGGTTATGGCAATAATTAATTAATGTTTTCCATGAAATTCTTTGAAATCCTCAGATAAAATGTAGAGTGCTATTACCATATATGCCCCAGTTTATGCCCCCAAGGACCTTACCATGCTTTGTTAACTGTATATAAGAATCCCTTCATTACCATTCAAATGCTTCTACCTCTGAAGCATAACACTGCAGCTGTTTACCAACAGGCAGTAATCCTATAACAACATTTACTGAGCTTATATGAAGAGTATTGTGTTCCATCACAAACACATGTTTCATACCTTTTCCAATCCCCCAACGGCTCAATGCCAGGGAACTGCAGCTGCACATAGGATGACACCAAAGTTTATAATGTTGTCATTTCAGCAAAAGGTGTCTGCTTGGCTGGCATCCTTATTTCGTTTATCTCCTTCCTTTCACCTCCGTGTGTCCCATGAAAGATACTTCAAATTCAAGTAATATGATTCCATCTCTCACAAAGTAGAAAAGTAAAAAAACTGACAGTTAGAATGTGTGGGTCATCCAACTAATTGATGTTCTCAACCTCAGAAATCAAACCATCCAAAAACTAATGGAGTTAAGATAGCTGAAGAAACAAACTGACAAATGTAAGCCGAAGAAATGAAGACACCCTGGTAAGAAGTTCTCTTTACTTCCTTGCATGCTTTGCATCTTCAGACAAGATTCAAGGCACATATGCAGTAGGAGAAAAACTATCAGTACAGATTCACACTTTCTAAAAATGACTAACAATGAAAACATCCTTTCTTTTTCCGTATTTGAAACTTCAGGTTGCCTTTAAATTTTGAGTCAGCCTAAGAAAATGATGGGGACTTGTTTTTATTACCTGCACCAAATGGGACAGAACCCGGGAAGAATTTTCTGTTATTAACAAAACAGCTGCTGGTTTATATGTTTGTGCTGAATAGTACATGCTCTGTTGCTTTCCTTGCAGTCATTAGTGAGTTGCTTTAAAGGATACCAGTCAGGTTTCTACACCCAGCTTCATTCATTGGACCCAAATAAGCATACAGGATCTACTGAGTCTGATCACTATAACCCTTTCCATTTTCTCAGAACTAGCTCTTTTTGGTGGATTCTTATGATAATGTATAAAATGCCATTCAAAACTGAACATTCTTGAAGAGGCAGAAGGATAGGAATATTACAAATCCAACTCTAATATAACTAGACAAACATACAATCATGGGAAAAAAAAAATCAAGCCTATAAAACTTGCATCAACTATACCTAGGGCCAGCTTCTCAGTCTCAGTAACAACCACATTGAGAAAGCATAGGTATGACAGTATTTCTAAGGGAGACACGCACTCATGAATATTATTTAGTGCACTTGAATTAAAGAAAATACTTAAAAATTATTAACTTAAA
>PPHD01010994.1:0-19174 GCA_002909625.1 Bambusicola thoracicus | reverse complement strand
TGAGAAAAGATTCAATATTTCCCTGAGACCAGTTAGAGCTCTATCTACTTGGCAACACTGCCTCCCTGTACATTAATAATATATGTATTTATACCTACAGAAATCTGTCTAAACTGGGTGGAGAGAATATTAAATACAAATTGTCAAATCTTCCCAGCATAACATGGATCTTCATGCCTTTTTTGTTGTTGTTTTCGATGTTTCCCCTAAGAGTGTCTTATGGAAACGGATTGGGTTACTCATAGAAATAAGCACAGTTTGCTTTCATCATTGTGAAGGCACGAGGCACATATATATCATACATCATACACACAGTTTTGCAACACAGCATCAAGCATCTCAGAAGTTAAATCCTTCCCTGTCTCCATATTAAACATTCAACAACAGCTGTGCAGAATATCCAACGTGACAAGCCTTTTAATTTTTTCCACACTTGGCATCATTTAATCACCCAGTTTACAAAACAGATATAAATCCTGGGGGACTTTGCTTCATACCAGGACAGGTTTAGAGTGGGTGTGTTGCTAATTCAGAACGGTGTAAAGTTTCCCAACTTGTGAAAATGTACAAAATACATAATTGGAGACTACAGGAGTCACAACAAACTGAAACCGAAACCTTTCTCCTCACAACTGCACCAAATAATTGATGTTGAAAACTCTCTCATCTGATATTCTCTTTTCAGTAAGGATATGTTCCATCAGAGGATATGGTATGGCCTGGTGTTTTATTTCCGACCAGCGCATCCAATTGGACTTAGCTGGTACTTTGAGTATGGGGTGTTATTGAATTTATCACCATACTAGAACTACAGAAATTTGGAATCATCTTCATTCTTCATATTTGTACTTCGCCACAAGTAACAGAAGGATTTCATGGATCAGTGTCCCTCAGTTATGAATCGGACTCCTGCTTTTCTCGCACTTCTTCCTTCTTGCCTGTTTGGATGTTAATATGAGATTTCTTGCTACATGGGCATAATATCACCCAGCTGAGACTATGAAGTACTCTGAGGCCTTCAGTACTTAGTGCTGTTTTCTTAAACCTCTAACATGAAACTATTCTCCCACCTGTCCTAACTCACTAGTCTTCTCTAGGAGCTTCCCTGGGAAGGTTTCTCAACCACTTGAATGGTGGTACAGTGACTTTTTCTCTGCCACTGCTAGCTTTCCTTCAAGATATTAATTAGCTCTCTTGGAGTGCTTACTAGATAAAAGGATGATTTTTACACCTGAAAATATCTATCCCTGATTGAGATGGTCTTTGCTTTCTCAAGCAGCCATATACACACAAACAGCTTGTATCCCCATTGCACCCCAATGCACCTGTGCTAACAAGCCCTTAATGGCCATGTGGTTCAAAGTAAGTGGTGTATGCTTTTCCTGTTTTCTCACCTCCGGTAACCAAAGGAGAATTTACTCTGCTGCTGCATAGTTGTGAATTGCTTCAAGTTACAGTAGTCCCCAGTATTTTTCCTACCTTATGATAGACCCCTTTTAATCTTGACCTCCACATTTTTCCCCCGGTTTGTTTCCTGTTTTCCTACCAACTCACACTGCCATTTATTTCCACAGAAACCAGAATTCATCCTCATACTTGTTTGTCTGGAAGTTCTCTACTCATCCTCTGGGAGCAACACAACATTCAACCTTAGAACTGCACTTTAAGATGATGCCCAAACATTTATCCCAAACCTCACAGACACGGTGAACTCCCCCTTGAGGGCATTTGAGTGCAGTAGCATGAAGAACAGCAACAAAGTCCTTCAGCACTCCTACACATCCTCCTGTCTCCTCATCTACACATAATTACATCCTATCCTTACTACAACTGATGTTACAACTTACATCATTCAAGATTCAACTGCTGTAATCAAAGAAGTTCTTACTGACTTCTCAGGTTGAACAAGATTTTCTTCTCCCATGAGTGATGGAATCATAAAATATCCCAAATTGGAAGGGACCCACAAGGATCATTGAGTTCAACCCCAGGCTCTACACAGCACCACTCAAACCCCACGACTGAGAGCAGTGTCCCAGAGCACCCTGAGCTCCATGCTATGCCCACTGCCCTCTGGGGCAGAACCTTTCCATAACTTTCACCTCATTCTCCCCTGACTCAGCTCCACACTGTTCCCTCAGACCCTGTCACCATCACCAGAGTGCTGTCCTTCTACTTCCCATGTGGAGCTGCAGCCACCATGAGACCTCCCCTCAGCTCCTCTGCTCTGGAGCCAACAGCCTCAGCTGCTCCTCATACACTTTGCCCTCTAGGCCCTTCCCCATCTTCATAGCCCTCCTCTGGATTCTGATAGTTTTACGTCCTGATATTGTGGTGCTCAAAGTTGCAACTGGTGCTTGAGGTAAGGCCACACCAGGAAGAGCACAGCAGGACAGCCCCTTCCCTCGCTTGCTGGCAGTGCTGGACCTGGTGAACCCATTACATTATGTTTTTGCCTAGCTTTATGCTGGACAGCATTGGTTCAAAGAATGAATCAACAATACAGCTCTCTGAGCCCCTTGCATCCTCAAGGCTCTGATCATCAATACGCTTGAACAACCCTAGTTGTCAGGAAAGCAATTTCATTGAAGCTTAATGCTTTCTGATGTTCTCTTTACTGAAGGACAGGCCTAGTGGAAGGCATAGCTCAAGAGTGCACAAGGAATGTACAGCAGGCAAATTTCTTCCCAGCATAAATTAAAATTGATGAGCTCTGTTCAATTTATTTATTTGCCTTGTGCTTCTCATTGCTTAGGGGCAGAGAGTATCTACACAAAACCAGGGAAATAGCTGATCTCACAAAAGATGTCTAGCTCACAGATCATAAAACTGATAAAAATCAAGGGAAATTGAGGAAATGTCCTTCTGTTGAATGGATAGCCTTAATCCCAAGTGTAATTTCACAAACAGTGCAAATTCAACACTGGACTGGGAGGCAAACAGTATTGTTCTCATTTCACATGTGCTTAAGGCAAGAAATGCTGCTTAGAGTACATTTTCTTTCAAATGGAAAAATTCTAAAAAAGGGAAAGGATAGCTACAAGAGTAACTGTGTACTTCTATGTGAACTCAATGTTATTGCCAGTATTTATTTTACATAGGTTTCAAAAGAATGTTCAGTGACAAAGTCCAGGTGCAGTGGCCATTGCAGATGGAGCTGGACTACGTCATCTATGACTAAGGAGCTTACAATAGCATAGAAATTCAAGTCACACACACACAAAAATTTGCAATTTTCCTTCCACAACACTAGTATTAGAAACCTCTAGTTAACTTCTAGACAAGAGACACTTCCCACTGCAGAAAACTCATACTGAAAACTTACTGCCTTTATTTGTCTCTGGGCAACCACCTGGAAGGCCTTACCCTGGTCCTTAGTGCAGTAACATTACTTCTGGACCAGCTACAAAGAACACAAGGAAGGAGATGACACTGCTGGCTCCTGCAGAGACCTGCAAGTGTCTGAGTTCACCTGGTTAAGTTTCTCAGAAACTGCACAAGACTAGCATAAAAGGTGGCATTTCTTTCTTCAAGTAATGCCTCAGAAACAGACAATCATCCTCAGGTGAATGATTGAAGTAGTGACCTGTTTATAGCAGGTGAAGTAAAAAAGGATTGGAGCCCACCTACATCCCAAACATTTTTTATTTTTGCTAGACCAGCCCTCTGTAATGGATTGCAAATCAGCATTACCATCTGTAATGCTATAATGCAATAGAAAAGATACCAATAATAACAGAGTGGAAAAGTCTTTGGCTACAGCAAATGAGGACAAACACAAATACGGCAGCCTTAGACACAGAAAACAAAGGAAGAAGTTTGCTTACCTTCAGAAGGCCACAGATAGGCAGGAATCTCTAGCAAGATACCAATACCCCCCCCCCCCCCCTTAAATGAGGGCTGGGAAGGGGGGGAAAATCCTGGCTCCAGCACTTCATCACTCAGCAGCATTGCACACACCTGAGTTCCTCTGGGTTGGCCCTGCCTTCCCACCAGGTGCTCAATCACTGATTCAAGTTAGTATTTCTGCTACACCATCATTCTGCGCACTGTACTGCAGTGATACTACAGGTGCTATCTCATAAACCTTCCTAGATGTTCTTAACCTGATCTGCTGTCACCTATAGAGAACCTTTATTATTACCCTATTGACAATTTCTCGTTTCATGTTACAATCAGAAAGATCAGTGTGGTAGAAGGGTGACACAGGAGTGTAACAGCAAATGAACCAGCATGGATAGGATGCTATTTCACAGGAAAAGTAAATGGGCTCACCTGTCTCCAAAGATCTAGGCTTGTAGGAAAGGCTCCACATGTAAGGGATCTACAACCAGAGATCCTTCCCCAGTGGCAGTCAGCCCTCAGCTGAGGTCCGAGAGGTGCAACCAGGCTCCACCCCTTCCAGTCATACAGCTGAATTGCCTTCACCTGTGCTGCCAAGGTTGACCGGGTCTTTTTCCCCAGGTGCTCAATCAGTGGTTCAGGCTGTGACTCAGCAGTTACCATACACAAGCACTGCCCTTCTCTTGAGCACATGTAACTAGACAAACCACCTTCCTCTCTCTTGAAGTGATGGGTAAAATTATTCATTTTTCTTTTCAGCTTCCTGAATGTACTCCAGCATAGCACACCAGCTAGTTTCCACATCACCTCTGCAAAGTGCATCTTCTGACATCAAAAAAAATGCAGCTGTGTTCAGTCCCAAGGTGGCCTGAGAACTGAGGCTGTTGGATTTTCAGCAAACAACAACTGCCACAAATGGCATTATGATTACCTAGGAGAGTGGAGGGCTTCTTTGGCTGTTTTAGGAACTCAGTGTTCATAGCTGCTGATTCCTTTGCAGGGGATGAGGCAAAGATACAGAATTTGTAAAGCCCAGTTCTCAGATAGAAGCCTGCTGTAAATGCAGTGGATGTTAAGTGAGACGTAAGGTGAATCAGCAGTTTTCCTCTCCCTCTTATCTTTCTGGAATAATACTGCATGCAGTTGAACCAGCATAGTGGAAAATAATGCTATGATTTCTAAAGGTGTTTTGGGGAACAAAGGATATTGGATCAAATTTTCTCCTGAGCTTGCTCACTGCTCATACAGTAATGAAGAGCAGAAACGAGCTTGCTTCAAAATAAGAAGCTGTGACTTTGAGCAGTACGATCATAAGTTTTGCTTTGCTATTTCCCATGCATGAGAATGTTGTGATAGTAGGTATAATTTGCTGTGACAAACCACTGGCATTAATGCTTTCATCAGGAGAAACAAATGGTCTCCCTTTGAAATCTCCTGCCCACCTTGAGAGAGCAATAGGGTTATAAATAGAGAAAGAACAAATATTGGCTCTATGAAATGTAAAGGTACTTGGAGTTCACTCATCGGTCTTCAGATTACACCTGCCTTTCAAGATTGTTTTTTCTTCATAATCCACTCTGCCAATTTGTTTGAGCTCAGTGTTGTTCTTCCTAGGTTTTCATAATGTTCCATACCATGCCCGAAGAAGCTCACATTTCTGGAATGAGGTAGATATTCCCAACCCAGGAGTTATATTCCACTTCAGTTTGGTGTAAGTACTAACAAAACTGCCTGGGCTACTCAATGAGTTATTTGTTTGGTGGCATTTCTGGTTAGGCTTTATGTACAACAGCTCCAGAAAATTATTCCTCCATTACTTACACGGTGGGATCTCAGAGAAGCACACCCCCCTCTGGCATCTGAACCCATACAGGACTCGAGGATACAAGAATTTACTACCTCAGGGAAAGGCCTCAGACACTGTTTGCTGAACTTAATCTCACTTTGTCACACACTTTGCTTCCCCTTTTGAAGTCGTAATGTCTCACACAATCTCTGTAGCAATGCTGTAAAATTATCTTCTACACAGTGTGTTGGAGTCTGCTTTATATTAATTTCAACATTCGCTTCTACATTAGATTCAGTTCCTCTTAAAATGTCTTACAGAACAAATGGAAGAAAATAGACATGTGTGGACACATGGGTGATGTGCCACAAAAGCCATACCTACTTTCAGAAGCACGCCAGGAGCCCTGGGCTCAGATGAGCAGGTGAGCATTGCTCCAGCTGCCACACACAGAGAAAAGAACGCTGCTGGTCTGTGGGGTTAAACCACGTCTGGCTCTGACAGGATGTATGCTCAAAAACAGCCAAGGCCTGGGGGTGTACTGACAGAATGAACTGACGGTTTTCCAGTCCATTGCCTCCCCAAACTCAGTGCTAGAATGCTGTGTCTAAAGGACAGTTTTCTCTCACCTGTTTGCTTGCTCTACAATAAGATAAAAAAAATAAAAATGTATGCTTGAAGGCCATCTTAGTGAACAGCCATTTGAGACAGAAAGGTCTGGTACCTCAGGTCATTTTAGGCAACATTTAGGATTTAATAATTTTGATTATTAATTTTCAGCAATTCATATTAAGCTATGGCAACTCACCATGCCTCATTAAAGGCAAGCTTCCAGGGTGACTAGAGCAGCTGCCAGACTCTTGGAATATCCTAATAAAATTCAGCATACAAAAACATTTCTAGATTAGCTTTTACATTTCCTTACAGTCAGCAGTCACACAGAACTGCTTTGATACCTGGAATAAGCAGGGTGCAGAGGAATCCAAGCATTGCCTTGTGTTTACACTGGCATGGTTTTTCATGAGAGCCTAAGGGACTTAGTGAATGCGGCAAATGCTCCTATGTGTGACACATATGATCTCTCTGCCTGAAGGGTAAAGGGTAGAATTTAGCTAGGTCTAAAGCAGGCTCTTGCCCTGGGTCACTTCCATTAGTAAGACATCACCATCCAAGCCCTGGAGCAGTGGAGCTACTCCACTCCATGGAGACTACCCTCACACTTCAGTTAGCTTCCTTGAGCCTCCATTTCTCCACTGGAAAAGCACCTCAGGTGACTCTCAGAAAAAAAGTGCCAGGTAACAACTAACACCTCCTACAAAAAAGGGCACATTGAACACTTTGGGGGACTCGTTAGCATTTCTTTCTCTCCTTTTAACTTTTCTGTGGTATCTCAGTAAGCAAAGATCACTTGCAGGCTCTGTTCGTACTTCTATGTCTGTACAAACCAGCAACGTATAGAAGAGAGGAGAGATGCATTTATATTGCACTGCTGCATAAGTGACAAGGGAAGGAGCTTCGCTACTGAGATAGCAGCTATTAGAGTAAGGTTTTGGAAAGGAGTTAACAAAAACATTCTTTCCACCTTCAAATCCAGTTGAAACCAAACTGTGCCAAGTCCTCAGGTCTGTACTGAACCAGCATCCATTCCATTTCCTGAAAGAAGTGACCACTTCTGCTTCCTACGTGGCCAGCAAGGATGAGGTAAGGAAGGTCTCCTGCAGTTAGACTCATTGCTTTTAGGATCTGGCCTCTTGGGACACCCTGTCCTTAACCCTGAAGGCACAACATGTTGTATCTCCAGATCTGCTCAGCCCCTTGTAAATATTTCTGTGTGTATGGAGACAAAGATCACAACAGCAGCAGGTGTTACCAGCTTTTGTTGCCTCTCTTCTAAGATACACATGTTTCCTTGTGAAACGCCAAGTGCAGCTTCACTCTCTTCTTCACACTCTCTGATGCTCTCCAGACAGCTGTGTTAGGGTTACCGCAACACCACCTTGGGCGTTCAGAAGATATCTCGGGTATTTAAAAGAAAGCGCATCATTTCAGACTGCAACACAGCCAGATTCAGAAAGCCATACTCACAGCCTCCATCCTGTGACGCAAAGACTGACACACATATCCATGTGTATGGCAAACAGGTATACAGATTGTAAGGTAGAGAACCAGAGAGATTATCGCATTTACAAAGGAGTAATGAAATAAAGAGCTTACTTGTGTCCTGGGCTCACAGAAGGACTCCAAGAGGAGTAACCTCCAGATAGAGATCCTTCCTTCTTGGGAGTCAGACCTCAAATGGGGTCTAGGAGGGTCTCCACCCCTTCTGGTCACTCAGGTGAAATTGCATTCACCTGTGCCCCTGAGGCTGACTCAGCGCTCGCCTCAGGTGGTCAATCAGAGGTTCAGGCCGTGATTCAACAGTTCCTATACACCATGGAACGTGACACACATATCCATGGACAGAAGCAGTTTGCCATGTTTTCAGAGCTCAGATCACCCCAATGCTTGTATCAACTTTTACACATCTCTAATTTACACTCAGTGTCAAACAAACCAAGGGTGTTCTAGGTTCAAAATAACTGTTTCTGAATTCACTCTGATTCAACACCAGTACAGGCTGTCAGCATCTCTGCACCAGAAATGTGCACTCCTTCCCTATCTGGCCAAAGCAGTGAATGGTCTGGGATCACAGCACTTCAGATTTCCATGCCCACAGAAAGTTGAGATGAATCCCAGAGAATAAAAACAAATGGCTGAAAGTCACCAGGAAAGGGTGGAGTAAAACGCAGGGCAGATTTGGTGCCTAAAAATCAGAGTAGTGCCTAACAATCTTTTTTTTTTTTTTTTTTTTTACCTCTAAGACGTAAACCAACATTCAGTGAAACCTTCGGTAAGGAAGTTTGTTTCTATGTAGGTCCAAGGGGAACCGACCATATTGGTGACACAGGGAGAAAAACATCAGGGAGGAAGGAAGGTCACTGAAATGCACTTGCCAGATGAAATTTGGTTTTGAAACATTGTAAGAAGGACACTGAAACACTGGAAAGATTTCTGAGACAATAACATGAAGAATGCCCTTAAATGGAAGAGCTTGCCCACATCTCATGGGTGGGGATGAGACGAAGCACTGCCTTCTACAGGTCTGGGCTTTCTGCCCAGTGAAACTCAGATTCCCAAACAGGCAACTGAAGTGCATTTTGGCGGGAACAAAAAAACAGCTCCAGCTCTTCTGTGAGCTCAGCTATTCTGAGATCTCTTTGATCACCATTATAGTATTGGAATTACTCATCGCCACCACGAGATAGAACTTGCTGCCTAGCAAGTACTTACACACTGAGACCCCGGTAACAATAATAACAATATTCTGAGGGGAAGGAGTCTTCAAGAACAGCACTCGGTGGTGGTGAAGAATGTTTTGTATTTTAAGGCCTGGAGCGCCCCCTTCTGTTGCATCAGCGCCATGGATTTAACTCGCGTTAGGCCAGCCGGCCGCGGAGTCCCGCGGTTCTCATCTGCGCGGCGCCACCGGGCAGCAGCTGAGCCCGGAGAGCTGATCGCAGAGCGGGCGGTCCTTGCTGTTGGTGTGAGGGTTCGGGCGGGCGCAAGCCGAGCTGCCACGGGAAAAGAGGCTGTGGGAACCTCCCTGGCAGCGTCATTGGTGTAGTTAGTTGGTGAAGTCAGGCATATTTTAAAGGGAAGCTGCAAAGCTTAAAGAATGAGGTGTTATTTATAGCTCTGTACTCTGCGTTTGAACTTTGTGTCTCCTGCAGCCACCGGTTTAATCCAGGCTGTTCCGAACAACTAAGGAAATCTGACTGTAATATATTTAAAAGTCGCTCGATAATGCCAATGTATATAATAATTTATGCGTTAATCACTGCGGGTTACCTAGATTATGAACAGAGCTCAGAAGGGGTTAGGAGTAGAACGACACACAGCTCCGCTTCGCGCTGAGAGGAGTTTTGGCCCTCCGAGCTGGCCGTAGCCGCCCTGTGCTCTGGCGCCGGCGGACCGGAAGTACTCGTAGTCACTATGGCAGCCGCCTGCGGGGGGATGCTGCTGCGGGCCGCCCGGCCTGCCCTGTCCGCTCGTGAGCACCGCTTGCATTTCTCCGCCCGCCTCGGGGAGGGAGCCCCGGGCCTATTCTGTGGGGGAGAGCGGGGGGTTTGAGCTGGGAGGCTGTGGGGAACGGTTCCTTTTGAGAACGGTGTTTTTCTGAGCGTTTTATCTTTACAGGGTGGTTTTCTTCCTCGATGTGTCGAATGAGCAGCGATGGCGAGCCCACAAAATTCCAGCCGCCCCCGAAGCCCGTCATTATTGACAAGCAGAAGCAGAGAGAAGAGAGGAGGTAGAAGGGGTAGGCCGGGGTGGGAGCCGCCCTCAGATTCCTCAGGGCTCTGAGACATTAGTACTCAAAAAGTGCGTGTCGAAGGTGACAGAGACACGGGCCCTGCCTCTGCCTCACATCTCGAGGTCAGCTGGGAGCTGGGTGCAGATATTTCTGTTCGTTAAATGGAATTTCTCTTGTGCTAAGCATTCTTCATGTCTCGTAAACCTACCTGCATTGCTTTAAGTGGCAGAGTGTTTAAAGTGGCAGTGCTGCCTCTGAGAGGAGAGTGACAACGTGATATTGTGCACACTGGGGGTATTGGTCAACAGTTGGCTGCACATACCCAGCAGTGTGCCCAGGTGGCCAAGAACGCCAGCAGCATCCTGGCCTGTATCAGAAATAGTGCAGTCAGAAGGACTGGTGAAGTGATCTGCCTGCTGTTCTCAGCACTGGTGAAACTGCTCATCCAGTACTGTGTTCAGTTTCGGGCCCCTCACTGGAAGAAAGGCACTGGAGTCCTGGATTGCGTCCAGAGAAGGGCAGCAGAGTGGTGAAGGATCTGGGGCACAATATTATGGGAGTGTCTGAAGGAGCAGGGATTGTTCAGTCTGGAGGAGATTCAAGGGAAACCTTATTTCTCTGCACCACTACCTGAAAGGAGGTTGTGGCTGGGTGGGAGGCAGCTTCTCCTCCCCAGTAGCAGCAAGAGCACAAGAGGTGATGGCCTTCAGTTGTGCCAGGGGAGGTTCAGGTTGGATACTAGGAAAAATGTCTTAGAATGCCCAGGCAGGCAGTGGAATTGTTGTCCCTGGAGGTGTTCAAGCCATTCTCTGGTACTGAGGCCAAGTCTTCACGCTGTCTGAAACACAGTGAACCCATGCAAATAATCTGTTGGTAGTGACCCTCTGGCCAGTACTGTGTCAGGAAGTGTGCCTTCGACTTAGCTGCCAGATAGTTGAACTCCAGAGCATAAGGAGATTTCTATGGCACGGTGTAATTCATCAGAGCAGAAAAGAGTTTTAAGAGTCCCTTTAAGCTTTGCCAACACAAGATAACCACTTGAATGTGGTGTTTCCTGTAGGCTCTCTTCTGCTGTTTGTAAAAAACAGTAATAATTTTTTTCTTATCTTTTACTATCAAGTAATGAAAAAAGTGGGTTTTTTTGTTTGTTTTTTTTTGTTTGTTTGTTTTTTTTAAATACGGATTACAATTAGACCATGAAATAATCTGCTCCTAAACTGAGGTAAAAGTAACAGGACTGTTATCTCTTGGCCTGCTCCTCCAAGAACATTGTTTTGGGAAAAAAAAAAAAAAAAGCATTTAAAAAAACCCACAAAAAACAGTAATTTGCAGTTCCTGTCTCTGAAAAGACAGCTGGTACAGATGGTCAGTAGTAGTTAATTTTTGGCAAGTATTTGGATATCTTTAGTACTTTTTATGGAAATACTTTTGTTTTATACTTTTTAAGTTTGGAATTTCTTACAGGTTCTTGAGCCCTGAATTTATACCTCCCAGAGGAAGAACAGATCCTCTGAAATTCTACATGGAAAGAAAGGATATGATACAGAGACGAAAAGTTTTCAATATCCCCGAATTCTATGTTGGTCAGTAGCAGCTCTAGGACTGTCATCGTTGCTTCAATATTGCTCATTGGGTCAGATGGTTAAAAAGTGTGTCTGAGGATGTTGAGTATCATGGAACATCACAGCATCTGCTGTGTTAGATCAACCTATATGTGTGTCTGTGCATACTATTTCATATTTTAAACTCATCCAATTTCCATTGAAAAGATAATACTATGTGTTTCTTTCAGATAATTTGTTTTTCAAACTGGCATTTCAATGTGGTTGATGAGTAAAACTCGAGAAATGAAAACTGATTAGATTATTTGTATTCAATTTGTGTAAAAAAAATAGAAAGGTGAAGGCTTAAGGGGTTATGAAGCTTTACAGTTAACCTGCAGAATCACTTTTAACCTGTCCTGAATTAATGTATATTAAAATTTATTCTGTTTCTGGCAGTTCAGTTGGATGATTAACCATTTTTGAAATGTACCTAAAGGTACTTCCTCTGACCCTTTTACCGTGTATTAGTTTGCTTGAATAGTCTGATGCTTTTCCTTTTGTGCTTTTTGCAGGCAGTATACTTGCTGTTACTACTGCAGATCCATATGCTGATGGCAAAACCAACCGGTTTGTAGGGATCTGCATTCAAAGAGGAGGAAGAGGGCTTGGTGCTACCTTTGTGCTTCGGAATGTGATAGAAGACCAAGGTGGGATTTCAACTCTGGCAATTGTACCACCTATTTGAAGACCTGGCACTGCTTATTCGTTTTAGGCCTGTATGCTGCATTTCAGATCTGTACTCACATGAGACTGAATGTGTGTGATGGTTTCACACTGATGGGCAGCTCAGATCCACCACATTGTTCTCTCACTCCCCTAGTCAAAAGACCAGGGGAAAAAAAGATATATGAAAAAAGGCTTATAGGTTGAGATAAGGACAGGGAGATCATACACCAATTACCGTTGTGGACAGAACAGACTCAGCATAAAGGAGATCAATGTAATTTATTGCCTACTAATAACAAACTAGAGCAGTGAGGAAGTAAAAGCAAACTGAAAACCCCTTCCCCCCTCTCCTACTTTCTCTCATCACGTGACACAGAAAATGGAGGCAGCAGTCATTCTGTAATGCTTTGTATCTTCACTCTCTTCCCCTGCTCCAGCGTGGCAACGCTCACACAGGATGCAGTTCTTCCAGAACTGATCCTGTGTGGGCTTCAGTTCTTCAAGGTCTACTCTGTCATAGGTCTGTACTACAGACTGCTGTCCTTTGGAAACAGACTGCTCCAGCATGGGTGGCAGCTACAGACAGACCTTGTGCTCCACCTGGCTAAGGGCCTCCTCCTGCAGTGGCTCTCGCCTCTTTCAGGCCACATCCACCCGCTGCACTGTGGGCTCCTGTGCAGGCTGCATGTGGAGAACTGCTCTGTTGTGGAAAGAGGCTGCTCCAACATGGACCTCTCCAGGGCTGCAGGGAACTTCCATTCTGTGCCTGCCCTCCTTCTGTGCTTACTGTCGTAGCTGTAGGGCTATTTCTTTCCCATTTCTCACTTCTCTCTCCCAGCTGCTGTAACTAACTCCCAGCTGCAACTCCTGTTGCACAGCAGTTTTTCCCTTCAATCTGCTCTCCCAGAGCACTCCCAGCATCACTTATAGCTCTGCTCTGGCCATCGGCAATCCCTTTGAAGCAGCTGGTGCTGGCTGTGATGTGGCATAGGACAGTGTGTGGCTTTGCTTACAGAGGCCACCCTTACAGCCCTTTGCTACCAAAACCTTGCCCTGTAAGCCTGAGACAATGTGATTTACCTTGGCTATGCTTATATTTTATCCTGGGAAGTGTACTACCAGCCACGTAAACAGTAACCCAGTTTGGGCACTGTGGATTTGTATGCACTTATGCTTTGGGCCTGAACAAGTGTGTCTGTATGTGTATGCATACACATATACACATGTATGTATACATATGTGTATACACACGTGCATGAACTTCTCTTCCTCAAGTTCAGTTTTTCCAGTATCTTAAGCCACTGTGTTAACAAGAACTTACTTGGCTGTGCAAACACATGTAATGCATGTAAACAATCACTTGTGCCCATAGCACTGTATATGCAGTTCCCTGTACAGGGGGAAAGCAGTTCTTGAATGATACAGAGTTGTAGAACACTGAAGAAATACTAGGTTAGTATTTCCAACTATTTGGTCATTGAACCAGACTTCCTCTCTCAAAGGTGTTGAAATTTGTTATGAACTGTACAGTCCTCGAATCCAGGAAATCACAGTTCTGAAGCTGGAAAAAAGGCTGGATGACAACCTGACATACCTGAGAGATGCCCTTCCTGAATATAGTACTTTTGATATAAATATGAAACCTGTGTCTCATTTAGACCATGAAGAAATTCCTGTAAACAAGGTAGGAGTTTAATTTTTTAGTGGGAATGTAGGCGATAATTTAGTTAACTTTCTGACTGATACAAGGGATTATATCAGGATGGTGAGCAGTCACGTGGGGTGTCTGCAGGGCTCCATTTCAGAGCCAGATGGAGGACTGCATCAGGGAAGCGTCAGGGTGGAAAAGCTTCTGCACCAGAGGTTGATCATGCATGGAACAGGTTGCCCAGGCCCAAATGTGCCAGAGTTCAAGGAGCCTTTGGATACCATTCTCAGACAGAGTGTGGCTGGTTTTATGTGGAGGCAGGGGTTGAACTCCTATGATCCTTGTGAGTCTCTTCCAAGTGGCCATTCTACAATAGCCTGGAAGGCTGTTAAACAGCTTTTAGTTGTGTTAGTTATCAAGGTGATACAAGTATATAAAATCTGGTATCTTAATGCTACTCCTGTAGTGAAAGAACATTTATAACCAAAGTACCTGCCTTCCTCAGTAGGTAAGTGAGGAGACGTGCAAGGAGTAACGGCCTGCAGATGCCTCTGTATTACACTGTGCAGACAGAACAGCCAACGCTATGGAAACTTAGTGCTACTGATGTAGGGGGGTGGAAGGAGCAGTTAGCAAGATCTGCATCTCAGAAGGTCTGGCAGACTGGTAAAAGAATGCTATCCAACTTAGCTTACAGGGAAAAGGAGGAACAGCTGCTGTCATATTCTTTTTTTCCTTAGTAAGTAACAGAGTTAGAAGCGTAGAAGAGAGTTAACAGCATATCAACTTAAGGACTGTGTAATAAATCAGTGTTATTTAGGTATATGAACAAACATAACAGCCACACAGACCGAAAATCCCTTTTCTCCCACTGATGTCCAGTAGTCCCTTAGGTTGCTGACAGATTGGGCTGCTTTCTTCTCTTAAAGTTCACAGTCAGAATTCTGACCTTTTAATACTTTTTTTTTTTTTTCCTTCAAATCTTTCCCTCTAGCTGCAGGTCAGAATGAAACCTAAACCATGGTCAAAACGGTGGGAGAGGCCGAAATACAACATAAAAGGAATAAAATTTGAGCTACCTGAGAAAAAAATGAAGGAAGCGCAGAAGTGGAAGCAGCCCTGGCTGGAATTCGATATGCTGCGAGAGTACGATACTTCAAAAATAGAGGAAAAAATATGGAGGGAAGTGAGTGAAGAGCTGAACAAGTAACAGCTTTGAGTTCAGTGTAAGAATTGTCAGTTTTCAAGTTTCATATGCAAATAAATGACAGTAAAATGTCAGCAGTTCTTGTCTGAATGTTAAACTGTCCACTCCTGAAAACAAACATTCCCTTTCCTGACCACTGTTACAGTGTGTTCAGCCCTGCTTCTGCCTTCCTTTCTAAATTACAGCTAATAGAAGGGGTTTGCAATTATTGTGTTGTCACTTCCAAATCATTGTTTCTGCTGTCTTTGCCAAATAGACGGGGCCAATGATGAAAATGCTTCATTCAATAGGTTCAGAAGGGGGCTATGGCAGGGAAGCAGATGTACAGAAGCCCAGCTGTACAATCTGAGAGTAAGTGCTGCTTAGCTGTCCTGTAAAGACACTTCTGAAATGACATCTGATAAAGCACCAATAGTAATCTGACAACAAAGCAGTAATACAAACATTTTGAAACCAGCTTGAAAGAATGAAGCCAGATGAGCTGTTACTCAAATCAGACTGTGTGAATGGGTGTAAGGTTCACACAAAGTGGCGCAGTAGGTTCTCAAAGATACTCAACTGGGATGGGGCTTCTGAGCTCCAATAAAAATCGCCTTCCCTGGTTACAAGTCATGACAAGTGACATCTGCAGCCACTGGAAGAAGCCTCTACAGAGGTAAAGTATGATAGAATCTATTCCAATTTCATAGCAGCACAAGACTAATTTCTTCAGGAGCAACTTTCGACATGAATAAGGAAGCAGAGGAGACAAAAGCAAGCACGGAAAGCACATGTTTCAGCTAACTACTGATCGGTTATATTTTCTTTGCACTCAGGAAGGCAGAAGTGCACAATTACTTACAACAGAACTTCTAATTCCTGAAGATAATGAAGTGCCAGCAGTGCCAAAGTTTTTTTCCATACTTCACATAACATTCCTGTCGTGTTCAAGACTTGAAAGCGTTAGAAGTCTCAATAACACAAAAATATCTTTACTTTTCAAAATAATTGTTTTGCTTTTATTTTAAAAGTCATTTTTGTCTATAACACTGATGAATGCTATTTACAACTAAAATAGTTTACAAAAATATATATTCTGTAATAAAAAAACAGAAAAATCATAGGGAATAAAAGCCTCCAAGAGTTAAATGGAAGACCCATAACATTTTAGAGAAACAGGCAATCACAAACTTAGCAGAATTTGTGACGTGCTGCTGTTTATACAATAAAACATCCTTTTTATTCTGCAGCAGTAATATTTACTGCACATATACGAAGGTACACAACATTAGAAATCTAAGATGGGTACAATGAAGTGAGGTTTAAAGGATCTTACAGGGAAGCAAAAGTAAAATGTCCTTAGAGAGCCAATTACTAGAAGGTAACTGGAGTTGTTGTTCTGCTTGTCTGATAAATCAGGGTGTGTGACAACTCCAAGTCTGTCCACAAAGTCCAGTCTATATCTTAAGTACAAAGCTCCACTACAAATCATACTCTGGAGAAGAGTAAGCGTAGCGAAGACGTTCTCCTGTGCAACTTACCTTCCTGAACACCCGTTTACCATCAGTAGATGTTCATAGATCAAACTTCTCACTGCACACAGAATTCCTGCTTCTGTGGCAGGACCAAACAGCTATGACAAGCTTTCTAAGTGAGAAAGAACTCACTGTGAGTTTGGTAGAGTTATCTCATTAAGTGGACAATAAGTTAGAGTTCAGTGACTCCTGACTCAGAGTGATTTGGTGTGGTCCTGAAAACAGCTTGTGAAGTTGTCTGCTCACTAGCAGTGGTAACATTACAGGCACTTATTGCAGTCATCCTTCCCAGAAGAACAAAGCAATGAGGCTTTGTCATATATTTCAGAACACCTGCACTTTCACACTGACGATTGTGATTCCATCAGAAGACGTTTGGAAAAAAAAAAACAATATTTCACAGTAAAACAACTGTAGGCAGTCCACTCATTAAACATTACCACTTTTTTAGAGTGAGCACCAGGCTTGTTTCAGTAAAAGAACTGCTACTTCAAAGAAATCCTTATTTCCTGATCATAGATTTAAGATGTTCCAGTTTGCACTCTTCAATGAGCTCTTCAGCAATGCTCAGAGCCTTGACTTTCACCAACAGGAAAACAACTTCTTCAGTTTCATCACTATTAAAAAAACAAGTTGATATAGCAACACATTCACACCTGACTTCAAAATCAATAAAGCTAAAACGTACTTAAAAGAGAGGCAGGGAACTCTCCCCAACTGTCATCTGGTGCCTTTAGCTACACTGACCGCTAACTGCACCCAACATCTAGAGCCTCAAACTAGCCTGAACTAGTACTGCAAAAGCAATCCATTTTACATTATGGATTGCATCTTTTGTTGTACGTAGACGTTGGAAGTACATCACTGAAAGTGTAAAATGTATGAGACTTGAGGTATTTAAGAATCACAGAATCATTAAGGTTGGAAAAAAACACAAAGATCATCTAGTCCAACTGTCAACCCGTCACCACCATGCCCACTGAACCACGTCCCTAAAAGAAACACTGACATAAAGAATATGAGGAAGTGCTGCATCCCAAAGAACGTGCTGTTTATTACCTGTGGTTATTCCTGTGAAGCATACGTGCACACTGAACCAAATGCTGGCAGAAGTTCAGTAACTCAGGGAGAGTTGACCCACTTCCAAGATTTTGGAACCACCTTTCTGGGAAGCACGCAATCACCTGTTCACCCAGAGAGTATTTTGAAAGAAAAAAAAGAAAGAAAAAAAATGTCTGTCAGAAGTGGTGTGACTCAGTTTGATTGAAAGACATCTCCTTTTGGCTAGTTCAGTTATTATTAGTAGTGTTTATTCTTCAAAAAACAAAGCCATCATTTTAAGCAGTTATTCCTAAAAGCCTATGAACCAATGCTTGCTTTGAAATTCTTTTATACACCAAGGTCATTAAAAAAAACAAACAACAACAACAAAAACAAAACAACTTCAAATGTCAAATAATTACACTTCAGACTACATCTGTCCCCATGGAAATAAGACTTTTTACCTCTTTACATTTCTCTATGTTTTCTGGCCCAGGCGGTGTGTTGAAGAGGTGCAGAAGAAGGTAACGATTCAGCAGCTTGCTCAGTCCCAAATCACGGACTGTGTCTTCCTGTACAATCCCATCCCAAAGGAGAACATTGGAGAGCAGCTGCAGTAATGAAGAAACAGAACATGCGTATTTGATGGCTGAGGGTGCGTTAAAATCTCCTTTTTAAACTTAAAAGATACCATGTCCATCCAATTTCAGTACTGAAAAAACAGGATTTATTCTCTCCAAGCTTACTGCCAATTAGTCACTAAAAAACTACGTATCATAAATAATATTTTGAAGTAGATTAATTTTACATGTGCCTATGAGCTGTACCCTAATACACACACACATCACCTCCCAAGGATATAAAGAGCATGTTACCCTTCCAATTGGTTAACAATTTGCTAACACCCAAGTACAGAAAACAACTATGCTTTATTTTTTCAGAGAAAAGCCAGTGGTCAAATCTGAAGGTATACACGTGTACAAAGACACCAGAGGTGTGCACGTGTACAAAGACACCAAGCTCAGCAAGAAACAGGGATCAACATCAATTGAGATTGACAGAATGAAAAAACAACCACTGCTGCAAATGGTACATAAGACTACATGCTACCAGCCTCATAACACAGGTAAGGTTGATAGCCTTGGTCCATAGCAGCAAAAAGATTCTTTTGTACTTGATCTCAGTATTATTAGTTAGTAAGAGTTGTCTTCAGTTACCTGTTATTACGGTAAAAATGACTAAAAAGATTTAAGCCCAGCATAAGAACATCGCTGGTTTCCCCCTCGATACAGAATGGTTAATTTCAAGGTAACTGTTACCCTTGAGGTATTTCACCCACACAGAACACAGTACGTGATCTTAGCAGTCACCAGTCAAAAAGCAGCCACAAAGCCCACGACTACTGCGTATTTCTCTGGAGTGTTTGACAGGACCCTTCCTTTTGACTCCATGAGCTGCTAGGAAAGTTAGACTGTATGATGGCACAAACATCAAAACCTCATCAACTGTACTTC
>PPHD01010993.1:0-19175 GCA_002909625.1 Bambusicola thoracicus | reverse complement strand
AAAAAAAATTAATCTTAATAGAAACAATTCTGCTTTTCAAAAAGGAAAAATAAAATAAAGAAAAAGAAAGGAAAGATGAGAGGCCTAACTAAATTCCTTATCTGCATGAATTGGTATTTTTTATAATGTCTGTGCCTTTATACAAGCATTCCAATTAGTCATTTTTTTTTTAGTGGTCCAAAACTATTAGCCACTTTTACTGAAACTTTACATTATACTTCTCAGTCTTTGAGCGCACCAAGAGTGAGATAGAATAAAAGAAAACAAAAATGTTTATATTACTGGCCTGGTTGGGAGGAACCTGATAGTCTGCTGACCAATAGAGGGTCATTCCTAAGGAATACACCAACATCTGTCAAAACAGAAAGGGAGACCCTGTATGAGATTTTTATACATAAATCTTCCTAGTTGTAGCCAGACTTGTTTAACATGATTAGAAACAAATTTTGACAGTAGATACCCGGTGTGCTGCATTAAACCTCACAGCCTTGTTTTCACAAGGTCTTATGACAATCTTTTTTGTAGAATACCTCACCTTCATTAGTCCAATGCGCTGGCTTTTATTCTGTCTGTGGAGTAATTCTGGTGCACTGAAAGGGATAGCTTCCATCTGAGATGCATTGTTTTGGAAGAACAAATTTCCTTCAGCAGACAGTAGTATTGACCATGGACAAATCACACAGACGGCAGGGTCTGAAAAATGTTAAAGAAGATAATGGAGTTCTTGTAGAATTCAGTGAGCTGAGAAAATCATATTGCTGGGGTCCCAACACAGCTAAATCCATCACTGAGGCTTCCCGGAGACATACTCTGAAGTCAGTGTAGTCATATTCTTTTATGCCTTGCTGATTTTGTCACCTGGAATTTAGTGATGGTTAAAGATTTGATTTCTATCTCTCATAATTCCACATATAAAAACAATATATTGACTTTCTTAGATTTCTGAAGCCTAAGCAATCACATCCCATCTGCAGATTCTGGTTGAGGTATTGACATATTTGGTAGATGCAAAGCACAAGAACATGTCAGAAGAGTAGAACACTTTTTCCAATAAAGCACGAGTACTTTGAAGGTGACATTTGAAAAAGAGCTGAAGTTAGGTTCCATTAAGTTACATGACCATGGTACAAATTTCTGTGGTGATATTTTCTTCTTCCATGTATTGCTTGTAGTGATATCACCTTGTAAGCTTTTGGTTAAGGGGGAACATCATTTCCAATTATCCTCAGTAAAATTTTGTACCAGTATGCAAGCATGAGAACTAAATGAAAACTTATTCTAGGTTCTACCAGTAATGTGAGCAGCCATGATACTTTGCGTTAATCACATTCAGTCCTTCTGGCTACATTTCAGCTCTATTAAGAGAGAGAAAGGATATTTAAAACTGGAGTGTTTTGAAATGATAAACATAGACCCCTGAACCTGTCAGGGTTCTGAGGACACTGATGGCCCTTAGTGGCCCCAACAGTCCCACCTGGACCCTACCCTCAGCCTTGCCCAATAGCTGGTTGCTTCTTAGAAAGTGTTGGGTTCTCCTTAAAAATATCCATGGCAGACCCAGTGGTCTGAATCAGAAGTGGAAGCAGGAGGATGTGCAGTCTTCTGCAAACACTCCACATATGCATGCATATGTTAACAGAATGCGATGAAAAATGTCCAAGTGATTCAGTTAAAATATCATTTAAAAAGCATGACAAAATGTCTAAGATTTATCTGTTTACTTAGAAAGAGGAAGATCTGCATTAACCATGGAAACATTAGGATAGAATGTTCCTGGAAATATAGGTAAATATATATATTTTAAAGTTGGCTGTTGATCCACTCTCTTCAGTCTAAGTAAGGAGAACAGAGACTATTAAGATCTCCATAGGTGAAGACTTTGCAACCATACTGTAAATACTTTGGTATTTTTACATTTAAAAAATTATATATTAAAACTAAATGGCTACTTAATTCTTATGCATAGTGACCTTCACATTGGGAATGTGGAACAAAGGGTAAAAGTGTTGAGCTGGGAACTTACATACTTTTAGGAGGTTTGTATAGCTGGAGTACCCAAAGATTCAAGACTTACAGGCCATATTTACAACAATTGAGACATTTATTTTTTAGAAAATTGAAGGCCTTAAAATTATCAGCTTTCCTTTTCCTTTGATCCTCCCACATTTCTTCAGATACAACTAGAACATGCTAGGAGATGTGTCTGTTTTAGAAACAGAAAGTCAGCTTTATCTTTAGTCTCAATTAAGATTACCTGGTTTTGTGCAATGTTGGCCAGCCAACCAGTCAGAATGCCAGCCTGACCAATCAGTGCCCAAACACATTGAAAATACTGCTATACCAATGCCAGGTCTAGCAGATCAAATACACTGCAGCACAAATATGGCAGTATTTGCCCTGAGATAAGCCTGATTCCAGAAGCAATATGACTGCAAATGTGAGAAGTGGAGACAGAGATACAGCTTAGTTAACTGGGCTGTCACTGTGCAGACAGTTTACTTTCGCTGTCCTCCAAGAAACTGGACCACTGGGAATTCAGCTTCAGGGTGAGTCAAACTTGATATCACTTTGGACTTGAACTCTCTAACGTCATGATTGGGCAGCCTTGCACCACATCTATAAGCAGCTTGGTCCTACATCTCTACTTCTTGTTTTACTTTTCATCTTCTGATCATAATACCCTAAATTTAGTGCAGCACAGAGAGCATAAGCTGATTATCTCAATCCAGTAGACATTCAACAGGTCTCTCATTTTATTTTTATTATTATTATTATTTTTAATAAGATCTGAAGACTGTAGGGTTGGCTTAGTGTCTGGCATGGAGTTAATAAACTGTGATGGACCTGAGCTGAATTTATCCAGGTAGGCATCTCTGTGTTGCAGTCCTTTCCGTGTTCCTAGTGCCTGTATTGTATGGCTAGATTACAGAATCACTGAATCATAGCAGTTGGAAAGAACCTTCGGAGACCAAGTAGTACACTAGATATTTGAGAACTGGTGATTCAGTCAGCCTGACATAGTGGTCCAGTCCATTAAAATTTGGTTGTTAATAAAAGTTCACCCCTCCAGCTATAGCAGAAGTTACATATCACTCGCTTAAAAGTCTTTTACTGAGAGATGGAGGAGCCATGTGAACTTACTCGTCCTCTTCCTCTCTCAGTTCTTGAAGGACATGATTCTATCTGGCACTGCACTTTCTGTGTGTATGTTGTTCAGACATTAGGAAGGACAACTCTGTCCTGTTCCACAAACTACATCTCTACTTTAATTTATTGTCAATGTATAACTTAGGAAAAAATGGCTGCATGAAGACTTGCATGTTGGCACAGCAGTTTGCATGCAAACCCAGCTGCACTGAAAGGTTTCTCATGTGTATTAGAAATATGCTATATTGCCATTAGTGCCTTTTGTCTCAACAAACAAACAAACACATGAACAAGCCTACAGAAAACAAAACAAAACAAAACAAAATGAACAACCCCCTCAAAGCAATCATCTCAATTCTGAAATAGCTTAAGAGGGAATTTCTAACAGTAAGATACTTTTCAGCTCACCTTTATGAAGGTCTTCCAGAAGCTGCAGTGTGGACAGGTGCAAGAGTGCCCATATATCTTCTTCCTCCAAAGGGCTTCCTTTGGCCCACAGGACCTCAGCCAGTGTTGCACAGGAGCTGCTCATGCCTGCTGTAATAGAAAGCAGATTTGAACCAGCTAGAGTAGACTGTAATGCTTGTAGCAAGCCATACTGATTACAGCTGAGCCCTGCTCTCATGATAAGAAATCTTCTTTGAACCACTATTCTTTTTTGTTCACAAAAGGCAGGAATAATTTATCCATGTAGTAAAAGTAAATAAAGGAGACTGAGTGACTTCCTATCATATTTCTCAGCCCTTTCACTCATCATTTCACAACATTATGTGGGGCAAATCATTTTTACTCGGGAAGTTCTTTATGTTCTGTTCAGACTTTATGAGTGGTTATCTGAATGAAAAGGCATTGATTTTGCTGCTTAATTGGGTGCTCTTGTCTATAAAAACACAACTGTGATAATCTAAGAGAAAGAGAATGACAAAGCAAAAGAGATGCACTGTAACATAAAGGATTTATAAACACAATTCAGCAATTATGTTTCATTCATTGTTCAGCAGGTTGATCAGTAGACTTACTGGATTCACTGATTGAACATTCTTTGGTCTGACAGCTGAGACTTAGAACTTGCAGTTCATTCTTACTAGCATACATATAAACTTCCTTAATTTCAGTGAACTGAATTAAAAGGTAATTCCCTCTGCATGCTGCTGAATAGCAATGCAGCGGTTGTCAGAATGCTGTCCCCTGACAGGTGCATGACAATTGGTGTAGTGTGAGGGAATGTTGGTCCTCACCATCTCTGTGTTTTTTGTCAGCTGCAATGAAGCATCACGTTATTTAGAGGAAGGCATCCTGCACTGAACTGTAATTTAATATTTTACCAATTGGAAGAGTATTTTTCCAATCTTAGATAACCAGAGATTTCCTTGTGTTTTGAAGTGTCAAAGCTTTTTTTCCTCAGAATGTCTTACCATACTAAGTATTGTCAAAGAAGGTTTTGTTCTTCATAAATGGGCTTTATATTTCCATTTCACCCGTTTCACATTTCAGTAATGTACTACTAATCTAGGTATAGCTGCTCTAGGTCTACACATCTGTAAGGAAAACTTAATCCAGGGTTAAAATTTGCTAACAGTTTTTGTAAATAATTATGGTTTTAATGTTGCTCTCCTGTAACAGTGATCTACATTGTATGCTGTATAAATAGAGGCTTAATGAAAGAAGTAGGAAGTGATCCATCCATTGCTTTGTGAGGTTGTCATTTTCTATAGACCACCAAGTGATGACACTTGAGCCCGGAATGAATGCTGCTGTTATGTTATAGGATTGCAAGTGCTACTGTGAAATAACTTCAGTCAAAGCATGAAAACAGATCTTCCCTCCAGCATTTCTTAACCCTCAGGACACAGCCCACTTACTGCTTCCATTTGCTCTCTGCCTGCAAGTGAATTTACTGTGTCTTACAGGTGATTTTTTTTTTTCTGTCTATCATTTATTATGCAGCTTTCAAGGGGTCACTGCAAGAGCATTGCAGTGTTCTGCAGGACCAACGTGTTGTTGATTAATAGACTTCTTAGACTTTGCTTCATGGGGTCTTGTCCTGGTTCACTAGCTTCCACACAAGGAAGCACAACACTGGAAGAACAATCCCTTGCTGCAGTCACTGTGGGATTATGGGACAGCCTAGTGACATTTTAAACAGAACCAGAGTCCTAATTTTAGCCTGTGTGCCTTCAAGAGATAGTAAAGCTTCTTAAGAACCTAACCTTAATTAGAAGAGACAGACAAAGCTGCTTAATCTAAGCCATCACCATCTCCCGTAATAATAAATTACTGTGATAGCATTTCACTTAACCCTGTGGTACTGGGAATAAGCAATCAATTCACATCCCCAGAGCTAGAATCTGTGTGGCTTCTCCATATGAGTATTCCACCAGCCTATACTTGCTGCTGTTTGGTTCAGGACTGTATCTCGAATCCTCTATTTTAGATGGAAGTGCTTATCCAAAGTCATTTCAGTGCTGGTATTTCTAAGTAGCATAAATTACTCAAACTAGCAATTATCTGGAGTCCAAACATTACACCTTTATGGAGATAAAAATGAAAACAGCAGTTACATCAGAGCTGTTAAACTTTGGTAGTAAATGTCTTTTCTAAGATGTAGTGTCTCAGACCACAACTGGGTGTGAATTAAATGAATTCTGCTAGCAATGTTGTGCAAATTTCTTCAAAAATATATATATAAGTGATTAAGCTGTATGGCTATGGAAATAAGGATCTCTTTAAACTGTAATAAATTAGTGCTTTAACATGACATAGAGTTAAGTGGTATGTTTTTTTAAAAGCAAATTGGCAATTGATTTTTAAGCACACTCAGAATGCCCGGTCGTTGTGGGCTGTATTTTTAACTTCTGGTTTTCAAGAACAGTATGATGTGATGTTTCACAAAAATGTAAATGTGAATGGCTGGGGGAAAAATATCTTTGTAACCAACCTAGGCTGTGTGCACGATATGAGAGTATAAGTGATAAAAAGATATGATTATCATTGTAGCACTGTACATATTGATAGTATTTCAATTCAGTAAAAGCTGTGATCCAGAACCAAACAGTTCTGACCTTCAAACAAGCTAACAACGCTAAGGCAAAGCAGACAAATCAGGGGGCAGTGAGGAGATAGATTGCTAACCCTGAGAAAAGGGGCTAGCTTGTTCACATCAGAGCTTGATCGTCACTTGGCTGTTACACTACACATTGATGTGATGTGATGCTAGATCTAGTTGAGTCTGAAGGGAAAAATCAGAACAGCAGAATGCAATCATCCACTTTGAAATTTTGCCAGGATATAGAGGTTAGTGTTTTAGTGCTTGGGAAAAGTAGCAAAGGGCTTTCGTCATCTATGTATACTTGTCTGTGAGGTCAAAGGCAAATCTTCATTTGACTTGTATGGAAGAAGGTAGAAGTGTCATTAGTGCCATCCATATGGGTAAATTAACCTAAAACAGTCCCCCCATTCTCATCTTTGCAACAAATATTCATTACATAGGCGGCCTCGAGTCAACAATTTTCCTCTGCAAAAATTTAATCTACTCTTCTGTCATAGATATGAAAGGTGAGGCTAACCCATCATTTTGCCAAAAACATGCACCTGTTCATGACATTTCTTTTCAATTTGTTTTAGCCCACTTCAGTGCATTTTGTTTTATCCTATATTCGTGCTTTCCTTCAAGTAGTGATTGAAATTTAGTGTCAATGAAAGAAATGGAATTGCTTATTAAAGATGATGAACTACAGCTTTGCATCTGAATTTAACACTTAATAACAGTCACGTAAGAGTAATTTTCTGTGTGAGGGTCACTTAATTTGGAATTTGGCTTCATTATATTTGGCAGTCTTAGTAAAGTGTAAGTGAGCAACTTAGCTTTTCTCAACCCTCATCTTTACTGTTGCTGCTTTGTTGACTGCATAAGGATGACAGAAGAGCAATTTGGGGGGGGATGGGGGAAAGGGTAAGGAAACTGAATTTCCATTGTCAAACAGAGTTATGGGAATTAAACACCCACGAGGGAAATGGCACATCTGGATTCCTAACTGAATGACAGCCTTTTTTCACAGAAATCTATCAGCAAGAGTTTACTGGGGAATTTGTTCAGCTGTGAAATCGTTTTCTGCAGAGTCAAGGTATTATTCCATTACCTGGATGATAGTGAAAAATAAGATGAAAAAGAAAGATCACAAGACAAAACAGTGAATAAGATGGTGAGGAAGGAGGAATAATTTTTTAGGTTTTGGAAATAGCAGATTGTTGTTTTTTTTAAAGGCATGAAGCAAGAGCACATTTGCCCCATTTAGGCATCTTATAGATAGAAGAACAAAGGATTAAACTTGGGCAGGAGCCAAGCATTCTATGAACTGAAAACTTTCTATCACAGCAGAAATGCCTTTCAATTTTCACAGTCTGAAAGACGTTCTTGCAAAGTTCTTGCCTTTCTTCTGTCTGGACATCCAGTTCAGCTCAGATATTCTATCCTGTATAAAATACATGGGTATCCCTTTCAGCTTTTAAGCTTAGGGGTATAAACAGTGGTAGATTTTGTAAACAGTTGTGCCTAAGGAAATAGCATTTCCTATGTATGGTTTGAACATAAATATCCATCAGAAGCCATCCGCTAGAGGAACTGATTGGTTTTGACATAAGTGAACCAGTAAGAGGCCACACGAGGAGTATTTGTGACAAACCTGAGAGGTTCCTCTCAGTCTCTAAGCCACTGAGAGCATGAAGGGATGCTTGGAGTGACAGGCAAGTGGGGCCGGGCTTAGGGACTCACCTCTTTCATTTGCACCACTATACCCAGAAAAAGTTGTCTGCATGCAACAGTACTTGTAACCTGGTGCGAACCTACTGCACATGCAGACACCTAAAGTTGGTTGATATTGATTTTGCTTCATTTAAGCACTACACTGTGTGGGAGTATCTGAATCTCCATCCACCACTTCCAAGGACAGCCTCAGAGGCCAGGAAGTATTTCTTTTTGTACTATATTGAAGGATACATCAGTAAAACTATGCACATCTAGAAGAAGCTGGTCTTTATCCATCAAGATACAGTATTTTTCTTAGCTTTCTCCCTTTCAGCTGTTATTCTCCAACTCCTTTGTTGTGTCTAGCAGTCTCTGCCTGCCTGTCTAAAATCACCTCCTATAAGTGACTAAGTAAAACCAAGGGGACACACACATGCTTCAGTATAGCCCAAAACTTGTATTGGTGGCAGAAAGATGAAGTGGGGAAGAATCTTTTTAGAAGCTGAAACTTAAGCCAGAGAACCTGCGGCATATTCTGCGATACACTAAGCAATCTGTTTTCAAATCTAAGCTGACCAAATGCCAGGAAAGTTGGCAACTTGAAGTGATGTTTTCCTTGGATTTTAGAGGGCTAACAGACCAACTTTAAGGGCTAAAAAGGTTTGGCTTTTGTGTCTTATATCTTATGCCTAAGCCTCAGTGCTGGAACACTATCTCTCAACCCTGGCAGGCCGAGTAAGGGTCACCTCTTTTTTTACGCAACTCAGATGGCAGTCCTTACTGCATGGAGCATGAGAAGTTATCTGCTATGATATTGTCAGAGGTCCCATAGTGCTTGTGGTTGAGACCTTGTGTACCACTGCCCCAGTGTGAAATCCTGATCCACTGAATTCTATTGCAAACTCATATCAGCAGCAGCGAGTCTAAGCTTCTGCTCAGTATTCTGTCTGCATATGGGAGTGGGGAAGATCAGTGTCAGCACTTCTAAATGTACCCATTAAGGATATATTTCTCAAAAGTAAATTGTTTCAATGTTTAGTACTTGAAATAAAAAGCTTGATTTTTAAGAATATCCCCAGTTTCAGTTATGCAAATACTATGAGTTCTCTGGCACACTAAGGTGAAGGCTTTGAGCTATATATAATCAGTGTGTCTATCCTATCTCTTGATTTTCCTCTGTGATTCCACCCTTCAAAGATTAATACCTTGTGGTAGTGCTTCTTCTCTGAAGTGCCTTATGTTTAAGAAAAGCCCTGTGATGAATTTGTACCTTTACGTCTTCATGGCACAAGAGTGCCAGAAACTTCAAGAGGGATAAAAAATTAATTGAAGACTAGAAGTGAATTAAAACACAAATAACACAAATGATATTCGACAAATGCTTTTAAAACATCGAATGTTCCAGGTACCCGGAGGAAAGCTCTTACAGCCTGTCTCAGGACTTGCTGTTCAATAAATCAAACTTGGAATACAAAATTAAAGGGGATTAAAATAGGCCCAATGTTAATATTTGTATGGAGCTATAGTTTTAAAACCATCAGCAGTGATTCCACAGTAAAGCTGGAGAATTTATGAATGGTATCTCCTGAGCCCAACAGTCTGGTGATGTGGCATGATGAAGGCAGAGCAGTTCCTGTAGGCACAGCTACAGGAGGAACAGCAGCAGCAAGCATCCACCCCACCACTGACAGGGATCTGGGCCAAGGCCAGAACCACTGCCCTGCTCTCCATGAAAAACAGCTTTGGAAAGATACTTTCCTTGTCTTCTCTCACGATATTTTATGCACTTAATACATAGTTATAACATATGAATGAGAAAATCATCCTAGTGTGTCTACAGTTTAAATGTTTGGTGGACAGAATCATTTCTGGATTGAGACAGGAAGACAGAGCTTGTTTTTCTTAGCTGCACAAGATTGTTGCATGGAACATGTTTATTAAACTGGTTCTGGCTCTGGACAGAGGCCATGGAGACCAGTTTGGGATCAGTAAAATAATTCTGCCCCCCATTCAAGAGTGCACTTGAGTGCTATTAAATGAGCAGTTTTCCTTTCTTCCTCAAGGCTATCAGTTGTCTGCTTGTAGAAAAAGTCCAAACCTTGTAGTTTGTAGTGCTATATGGAGATTTGAGAGGTGTCAGCCTCCAGGACGACTAGGACAAGGTAATCAGGAGATACCAAGGAGGCACTGAAAGCTGGAACCAAGCTGTATGTCACTGAGGACCCTAACCTGGTTTTGTTTTGCAAATGCAGCAATGTGCAATTGGCTACAGAGGAAAGAACATCACTTCAGCCTGTAACCATGTTACGCTGACCACATTAAAAATGCTGTGAGCTGTTGATAGTGCCTGACTCCATCTGCTGTGTCGGTGGCAGCTCTGGCTGAATGTTTCATGTTACATTTAGTGCTTGATGAACAGTACTCTTATGAGAGACAAATACGTGCTTATCAAAATAAAATATAGAAATGATTTACTAAGAAATGACAGCTAAGTATAGAGCTATTATAGGCACTATTCAGCTATGATGCTCAAAATTGAAAGCCTGAGTAAATTATGAAACAGAAAATATATCAAAATGCAGTTAAAATTGAATTAGGGAAATGTTTTTCACTATCAACCAACTAATGACTGTTACTGATAATCATAGGGGAAATACAGAAAAGCTGTATTGAAAATAAATGTAATATCTCAATCATAAATATATGAATATTTTAGAGGAATAAAAGGGATTAATCTAAGAATATTAGATGCTCTTACTGTGTACTTCTATATTTTCAATGTCTATCTTAAACTTTGACTTTTTTGTGTGTTCATAGTACATCATAGGTCCACTGCAGTGACCCTTTAAACAGTCTTAAATCAATTCTTGACTCATGCTATCATTTAAATGTTAACATATTTGTAATATGAAAGTAAGGATAACAACCAGGTAAAAAGCTAAATAATTGGCGATTACCTTGCTTAAGGACAGTTTACTATATTTCGATGCTGCTTTCTATCAAATATGTATAATTTTTAGGTATATTAAAATTTGAATGAGACTGAAAAGAGTAAGGATCTAGTTTAAAATTCATTTCAATCATAAACTGATTTATTCACACATGTACCATATGCAAATTGTATACTCTGACTCACTGTACAATTGTTGCTATGATTTTTGAGAGAATACATTGAATTCTGCATACCACCAGGGAGATAAATTCCATTAAGAATGGTATTCAACTTTCTGAAATACAGAGCTGAAACCTATGGGGTTTTAATTTGAATAAACACTTAAAATAATGTTAAAAGTTTTGGTTCAAATGGGGTAGATAGGTGGAACCAACTCTGTAAACACTGACAAATCAGAAAGGGAGTTGCCTTGTTGCAATGTATAACTTCTCATTAGAAAGATGATGCCTCAAAAGTTTTGCTCTCATGATACAACTTTCAATATATGATAGATTTTCATCATCTAATGTCAGTTAATTCATTTTATTTCCTTTCTAGAAACATGCACTTTAATCAGTAGGAGAATTAACCAAACTATTAGAAAATATTCAGCAATCAAGGGGGATAAAATTTCCCTTCTGAAGAGAGCCAGATGCCATTGCTAGGACATCATAATCTTCTCACAGACCAGTTTTTAAAAAGTCTTATCTTTGAAGGGGAGAGTTGAAATCTGAGTTCTGCAGGATGCACATACCCATAGTGAATTTCATGAGCTGAATGGTAAGGGTGTTAAAATAGATGTGGCTTTAGTACAAGATCTATGGACAACATTCCCCAAATACGTAGTGGCCCCAGAACGTTACTGATGCCAAAGGAAAACATAGAAAAATTCAATGTCGTACCAAATCAGGCTTACAGGACCAAATTTCAGTTTCCTCTTTCCTTCAGAGGGAACCTGCCTATGAATTTCCAAGAATATTATGCTGTCTGCAGTCAGTATGCAAATAGATACTCATTCAATAGAAATGCATAAAATCATCTCACTGGATACGTGTATTCAAAGGAAAGCGGTGCTATGTTTGCTCTTGCTAAGCTCATACACTCTATCACCTCCACCCTATCTGATGTCAAACCCCAAGAACCTCAGAAAATATTGATCTGTAATAGAGAACTATTGCCATTCCTTCATTTTTTTTCATATACTTTTCATGAAACTGTTCATTTTACAGAAGAGCATAATTCAACAGTGGCCTAGAACTGAATCTAAAGTTGTCTATATTATAGTGCTTTAAGGATTAAAGCTTCAAAGATCTGCTGTCTGCTGCTGCAGTGCCAGAAATAGTAGGAGAGTAGAACTCAAACACCATGGTAGAATTTCTCTTTTATGTTTATTGGCTTACGTCCCTTTTTAGGCATTATTCTCTGCAATGAGGCAGCCTGGATCCATAGGGTGGGAACTGGAAACAAAGCATCAAATGATAGGCTGATGCTGAGTTTAAAGGGTACCAACCTCACCCTGAAAAACCTGAGCCCGCTTAGCTCTAGCTACTTCATGTGCCAAAGAAAAAAAGAAGTCCCAAGCACTAAGATTTTAGCCTATGCTCCACAGGCCCTACAGAGACTCTCCAGAGCTTCTCAAGCAAGTTTCTCCTAATGTAGTCAGTGCTACTATGGTTTAGTTAACAGTAAAGCAGGTAATCTGAAGCTAACCTTGGGGTCCTGAAATTGTCACAGTTGTATGCTTATTTGCAAAGATAGCCAAAGCTTCTGAGCTTGCTGCTGTTGTCTGGCTCTGTCACCTGAGAAAAGCCTTCTTTCAACACATTGCTGCAGATTATGTGGTTTTCTATCTATGCTTCAGATGTAAGTAGTATTTGCATTTCTCCAGAATTTGTACCCCAAAAATTCCAAATCAGTAATGTTTACAAAGCATGTGAAAAAACTTCTATAAAATAAGGCTGCTTTTATGCTTGAAATGGCAAACTGTTAAGCTAAGACTTGCCTAGAAAATGAGAGCAATAGAGTAGAAATTAGGAAACCAGTTTCCTGAGACTCTTTAGTCAGGGGTTGTAACCACTTGAAAGACATCTTTTTGGGACTTGGAGACCAGTGCTGTTGCTTTTTTTTAAATAGTACCCTGTGTAAATCCATTAATATAAAATGTATTTTAACAGTTTTTTTAGAATCACGTAAGTTGTGTTATACAAAAGCAGACTTACCCTTGCCAGAAAAGCAGAAACAATTTATCTGCTTCTATTTCTTTACCTTCAATAGAAAATAAAAAATAAGCTGAGGAACTCTATACTTTCATGAGTGAAATTCTGTCATGGGTGAATGTCTCTAACTCCATGAGGGAATGAACACTGATTTGCTGGAGCAAAATCTGACCAACGCACTATTGCCATTTTTAACACAGGCAAGCATCCCTCTACTTGGAATTAGTTAATGGCTTGAAAGAAACAATATAAGTTTTATTATTAAAAAAAACAAACAATGTAAATATTAGACACTGCTCTACAATGCAAGAAGATGAACACTGTAATACTTATTAAATTGATAATGAGATTAAGTGAAATACGTAAGAACCTACCTGTACAGGTTGGACAGATGCTGCATCCAGAATAATCTTTAATCTTCTATATTTTTGACTGATAGCAATTGTTTAGTTCTTCGTAATTGTAAACTTCACAACAATCATATTCAGGACTTCTTTGGACTCCGGTTTCTTGCTTTCTGTCCTGCTCTCCTTCTCTCCCTCTCTCTTTCTGCCTTTTGCTCTTTCTCTCTCTCTTTTTCTCTCTTTCTACTGCTTTGTTTATATCTTGTAACCAAGCACTGTATGTTCTGGCAAGTGGCTAAACAAGTAAACAGTAAAGTTCCTTCTCACACTTGCAAACCCAGCCTAGCAGTGCCTGGTCTGAAGTTGGAGGCAACATCATGGCTGCTGAACCCGTTTACAACTCTTTCCCTTTTTCTTTTTTCTTTTTATTTTTTTCCTGATAATTCACCCTCCAGGTAATTGAGTGAGCTTTGAGGAAGTGGCTCAGAATAAACCTCTGGGTCCGTCGGCATACAAGAACTCAATTGGATTACCTGACGCACACGGGAGCATTAAAACTAAAGCCCTGTAGACTGATGTCACTTTCAGGCTCTGCCAATCCAGAGAGAAGGAATACACCAAAGCACAGACTGATGGGCTATGGGGGTGCATGTTTCTTTTATGAACAGCAAAATCCTTAGACTGAATCAACAACATGGATAAGGTTTTGATGGGTTTCTATGACAGAAAAAAAATAACTGAAAGAAGGGATTTTCTTTTTCTAGTATTGCTGGAAAATTCTGGTTAATTATTTTAGAGTGTAGAGCTTGTAGGGTCTGCAAGACTGTGCTGGGAAAAAGAATGTAGAAAAAATACCTTAGCAAAATAGAAGTTCTATTGGACTTATTTAAAAAGCTCTACACATTAGTTATTTCTCCACTCCTCCCACTTCTCTTTCTATTGGCATTTTGCTTTATTCTTTCAGTCTCCAAAACAGTTATCTTCTGGTTTGAACTAATTAGAAATTCCTCTGCCTCCAAAAGGTCTAAATTCGTTCATTCAATTTACTTTCAAGTGTTAAAAAAGTAAGAAGAAATAATCAAAATACATATTATGCATTGCAATGGCAAATATCCACTCTTATTGTAAAACTAATATTCAGAGCTGACTCCATCTTATTTTTAAAAGCGATACTCAATTTGGTGACACTGCAAAAAATGTGGAAACATACAAAAGGCCAAAAGAGACATCCAGAAGCTATTCAGCTCAGGCAAACATCAGAGCTAAAGTCGTTACGCCACATTCTGTCTGATTTATCAGCTAACACTCAGCCGTATTCTTTACGTCTTGTTATTCCTTGGACTCTCATCATCTGTATTCCTAATTCTTGCCCTTTAGAAGTGCTTTTCCAGAGAGTCGTTGGAGGATCCTTTGCTTCCTCCTTCCAACATTGTATAAGCATTCCACAGAACGAAATTTGGTTTTTCTTTCTCCCTTTTTCAATGTGATTTGAAAACACAATTTCAGCCACCATCTCAGTGCACAGATGTCTCCTCTTTAGGTATCTCTCTTCATGTTCACCTGAAAACCTTGGATGGCCTCTGTGCTTGTCTTCATACAACTTGTTATTTTGGCTCAACGTGGACAAAATAGCTCTGATATACTCTCATTTCCTTACTTTTCACTTCTTTCTTCTTTTTTTAGTCACTGTTATCCCAAGAACATATGCTGGCATTCATCTTCAGTTTGGTCTTCTTCTTCAGTCAACTCTTCCATAGTATCTGGACCTTGACGTGCTTTTGCATAAAATTTACAAGCTATCTTCTTTATCTATCTGTAAACAACATATATTCACGCTTTCATCACCTTATATTTCAATTGCTGCAAACCTCTCTCCTCTGACAGTGACAAATACAATATTGCCTTATCCAAAATATCACAGAAACATCCATTTTTTTTCTGAATTCTCACACTGGGCATATTACCCATCTTTTTGCATCCCTTCACTAGTTCCTTGTTTTTGTAGCAGTAAAATATACATATTTTTTCTAAATAAATCTGCCACAAATACACAAGGGAATTCAGGTAGAAATAAAACTAGATAGAGAATTCTTGTATCTGAGATATTTTAAACACAACATCTTGGAATCAGCAAACCAACAGTTAATGTTAAATCTTAGCAACAACACATAGAGACTATTTCCCATGATCACTGGCACTGATACTCCGCTTCTTTTTTAACTTGAAATGGATCCAAATGCCAACAGATCAGCTAAAGGCTATTGATGATAAAGAGAAATTCTGAGCATTGATGCACCTTAGAATATATTCAGCCTGATCGTCCAAGGCAGTCACACTAGCAGGAAAAATCAACATGGAAGTTTGTGGCTCTTCTTGCTCCACGTAATGAATGGGAAGGAGACACGGAGTTATTTATTAAGGTGCATTTGTAGCTATCAAATTGGATTTAAGTAGACATGTATAATGTTGTTTGTGGAGTTAATAGGGAGTGTGGCTTGTTGAATCATTTTTCTAGAAATAATGTGTTGTGTTAATATGGCCCCATTAAGTCAGGTAGCAATGTTGATTTTATTAACTAATCAAAGTGACAAAGTAATTTATACTCCATTGCTTTAAGAAAAGAAAAGAAAAGGTTCTTGTGAAAGCATGAGCCTGGTTCTGTTCTATCAACACCTATGCAAAACTGTGGTAGTTCTGTTTGTATAAGCAATTGTTCTGGATTTGTGAAATCTAATTCTTAACCATGGTTCCTTCTTGATTCTAAACAGTCATTCAAATGAAGCATTTTAGAATAATATTCACCATGTATTGGTCTGAACTAGAGTGATATTTCAGACTCATAAACTGAGATTATGAGAGCTTTTTCTGAATTCATTCTGTTCACCAACTGTACCCTCTAATGTGCAGAGATGACACTTCTGTGATTGTGGCAAAGTTTATGTAACTAGATCACTATGAAAGAAGGTTAACAAGATGAAAGACCATTTATCCTAGTAAAGGAACTGCTGGATGGAGGCTTAGGATCTCCCTTATGCTCTGTCCAGCTTTCTGAGACTTGGCAAGGGTTAGAATCCAATTATTCTCTGGCATTAATGCCTTTTCATCCCACAGAAGCTGAAGTGTGGGAAGCTCTTAAAGTTTACATAAAGGTGAGGATTATTATTTACTTCTCAGCTGATGATGGTACATGCAAG
The DNA here is from genome assembly GCA_002909625.1 of Bambusicola thoracicus. NCBI lineage: Eukaryota > Metazoa > Chordata > Aves > Galliformes > Phasianidae > Bambusicola > Bambusicola thoracicus. The sequence continues at coordinate 2,598 of PPHD01010993.1, read as the reverse complement.
CTGTTAATACTACAATCATGGGTCAAATATGGGGTTTCTATTAAAAAGTGAAGACTCACAGTGCTTATGTTAAGTTTAAACAGTTTTTATGTCAGAGTCCTATGGAATGGACCATAAACGCTTGGAGTGGCCAGAGACAAATGGAGATCACTCAAACATTAAAAACAACAACAACAAAAAATCTCTCTTTTTGTTTCAACTCTGCTCAAAATCATACAGTAGAACCTAATTACTTCTGATATTGAATTTCTATGCATCATCCCTGTATGCAGTATATATACAAGTTAAAGATTTGTTTCCATGTGGTTTCTAAGCAGATTGGAGTTGATCCAGTCATCTATATTTAGGTTAGTAAAGCAGTATAGGGATGCGAGTCTATGCTCTTATTCTGGTCTTTGTAGTCAGGGTTATTTCACACCAGTGTCTTCATGGGGCACTCGGTTGGATTTTTGTAGCCTTGATCTTAGTTGTGATGTAAAATAGAAGCCAATATGTAATATGTATAGCTGAACACCCTGTTTCTCTCCAAGAAATATTTCCAAAGGTAAACAAAAAAGCACTAACCTGAGGGTGGTGTTTTGCTGCTGTTTGTTTAATTTGTATTTGAAGTGTGCAGGAAGACAGCATAATTCAGTTATTACTGGCTACTGGTGACACTAACTGGTTTTCCTTAAGAACAATTGGCAAAGGCTGCATCAGACCCCTGGGAGTTTCTAAATCTTTAGAAAGATCTGTGAATTGGTAAGATCCAATTGAAGCCTCATTTTTAATGCTATCTGTTAAATTTCCTTTTGATTCTTTCACTGCTTTTGAGTTACAGTGTGAGGCAATAGGACGTGATTGAACAAGTAGCTCATGTTCATAACACCTGGTTGTAGCTCTGTTGATCCCATAAGTAATTCAGCGATAGGCAGTATTCCTGTGAAATGTCTTTTAAGACTTCTTTCTAGGATGCATGAAAAAAGAGTGTGAAGCAAGTAGTTCATAATATCAGGTACAAGCTGACATCCTTTAATGGCTAAATATTCACAGGCTGCAAGGGAGTCACTCTCTAAATAAGAACTGTAAATACGTGCCATTCATCTGAGGAAAAAATAAGACTAAAACTTCTGTGCAGGTTTCTGGAATACAGAAATGGAATGCCTTGTATATGCATCACATGTAGTTTCATTTAAAATAGTCATTTTCTACAGCAATTACACAGTTAGAAGGAAAAAAATCTCTCTCCTCTCTCTTGGAAAAGAGCTTCTATCTTTAGAAGCCTGCATACGTTGAGATATACATTTGTATATCAGATTAACACTTTATTTATGGAGTAAAAATATTTTTTCTCTACAACAGTTTAAGTAATTAAAATGATCAAAACGTATTTTTGTTTGTGACAGAATATATTTCCAGAATCCAGCCCAGTGAGCTCACTACCCAATGTCCTCGGATAATTCCAAACCCCAAGAACATTTCTTCATTTATATGAAAATCTGTCACATGCAAAATTTCCATTGACTAGTAAAATGAAAAATAGTACAATGTGTTAATGTCAGTGCATAGAACTGTGAGGCATATGATTGTGTAAGCACTGTTTCCTAGTGGTTAAACTACGCTTCTCTCCACAAACAATTCCATTTGGCTAGGCACGCCTCACTGACTGTCCATACTTTGGTGCCAATTCACTCAGTGTGCCAGCTCATCTACATGGATGGCTCCTTGAATGATGGCAACTCAGACAGAACTTTGCAGGATCAGAGAAGGGGTTAATGGGATTAATGACATTTCAGAGGCCACCGTTTCTAGATTGGACAGACAGAAAGGTCACTTTTACTGAGCTGAAGTCCCCCTGAAGCACCCCATGAACACAGTCCCACATTCTCAGTCATGTTTATAACCTGTCGCATGGTGCCCCATGGTGGCTGTTTTCCCTCTGTTATATCTCCCAAAGCCAGCAGCTACTCAACTGATCTTGATAACAACTTTAAAAAAATCTTAATTCATGATTATTTGCAAAAAGTTGATTTGCTAATAGTTATATTTGGTACCTTTTGATCTACATGGTTTTAATGCCTGCTCTACTTATCAACAATTAGAAGGTGTGATTCTTGGTCCATTATTTTATGCTTTTTCAGTTTGCATTTCTTCAGTTTGGCTTTGGTTGGTTTCTGGAAATTTTGCATTTCACTTTCTCATATGAAGTGGAACTTTTATGCCAAAAACAGCAGTAGAAAGATGCTTAAGTAAAGATATTACCAAACTATTTTTGTACTTCATGTAAGCATATATATTCCAGAGTTTTCTAAAATGTTTTAAAGTCTGGGCCTTGCCTCCACCTTATCTCCCTTAGCAAACAATATTTATCAACCTGTTTTCATAAGAGGACATGGATGTTGATCCTGGCTTGGACTTATCAAGTGATAGCACGGAAAAGTTGGCCCCCCAGGTACCCACAGCTCCTGCTGATCTCTTGAGATCAGGATGAGATGAGGAGACAGTCTGTCTCATTCATTTCCAAGATGGCTTTCACTGCTGCAAGATATCTAGGTGCCTATGTGATTATGATATATAAATGTTTAAAATAAAAATAATAATAATTATAATTAAAAAAAA
>PPHD01010992.1:2681-13524 GCA_002909625.1 Bambusicola thoracicus | reverse complement strand
CACACACCTATATGCACACACACCTGTATGCACACACCTGCGCAATGCACGCTCAGGCCCCGCCCACTACCCGCAAACCACGCCCCCTTACTTAAGCCCCGCCCACATCACATCTCGCGACATTGTGGACGTCCCACCACAGCGCGACGCGACCGCGGGGCTCCGCGTCGCTCCGCGCCGCACCGGCCGCCATGGAGGCCCCGGCCCCTACCCCGCGCTGGGTGCCCACCCACGTGCAGGTGACGGTGCTGCAGGCGCGGGGGCTGCGGTCCAAGGCAGCCGAGGGGCAGGGCGGCAGCGATGCGTACGCCGTGATGGCGGTGGGCCGCGACAAGTTCTCCACGTCGGTGGCGGAGCGTTGCCAGGGGCAGCCGCTGTGGCGGGAGGAGGCCACGTTCGAACTGCCGCCGCCGCCGCGCCCCGCCGCGCTGCGCCTCACCGTGCTGCACCGCGCCCTCGTCGGCCTCGACAAGTTCCTGGGCCGCGCCGAAGTGGATCTGGCGGCGCTCAGAGAGGACGGAGGGCGGCGGCACTGCAGGTGAGGGGACGGAGAGCCCCGCGGTGTCGCTGCGGAGCGGCCGGAGGGGGGGGCGGGGGTGGCCTTGGAAGGCTCTGAGGAGACCCCGAGGGGCTCTTGGAGGGACTCGAGTGGTCCCGGGGTCCTCTGTGGGGGCTGCCGGGACCGCTGGCATCCATCCCGTGAGGCTGCAGTGCGGACCCGACGATGTGGATGGACGGCAATGGGGCTCTGTGCCCCGCCGCTGCGGCTCTGCTGGAGATCAGAGCGCCCCACGGCTGTGCTCAGCTTTCCTCTTTAAATATTTACCTGTGAGCGCCAGCGGGTCACACTGAGGGCAATGAAGCTACCTGGAGAAGCTCTGTGTGTTGGCAGCACGTTGTTCAGACAGGGAATGAAGGCACCATGCTGCCGGTGCTCATGGGTTTGTCTTAATGAATGCTTAGCAGAGCTTAATCGTGTGTAAGAGCAGATAATTCAGCGTTATATGGGCTCGTATCACTGCTGGCTGTTAGGTGCCGAGCAGGAAGGCGTCTCCTTTAATAGGCAGTGCAGCTCTGTGTCATACTTACACCTTTGGACATACACAGCAGTGTGGTGCCCCGAAACCCCCGGAGTGGTTCCTGGAGCGTGGGGCAGCACCAGCGCTTTGTGATGTGGTTGGAGGCAGCATTGAGTCACCTTCCTCCTGGGCTGTTCACACCGGTTTGGTCAGCGCCGGGTCTGGGTCGTGTTTGTTAACAAAGCTTGTGAAGTCCTAATTACCATGTAGCTGTCATTAGGGGCTGTGTCATGCTGTAATGTGTTTACACACACAGCCTCATGCTTACAGCCAGCGGAGGTCAGCGAGTCGGCGTGGGCTCTTTTCTTTGTGTTGGGACCATGGGAAAATCATGGGAAAATATAACTTCGGTGCTCCTGGGAAAACTGACGGTTTTCACCATCATCAGCGTTGATTTGCCGTTGCTTTCCTGTTTGGAGCCCGTTCCTTCCATCGTCACATAGCTGCTGTGATGGCACAGAGCATCAGGGGCTGCTGCTGAGCGCCGTGCTGTGGCCTGGGTGCTGGCCAGAGCCACTGCTCGTGTTTCGGAGTGGCTGACGATGCTGATTGTCTGCAGCTAAAATGAAACCCTGGTTTTTTTTGCCTATGCAAATACGGGTAGCTCCTGGAAACTACACAGTGCAGAATGAAACCTGCCCTGTGCTTTGCTGGGATTGGACGTGGGCACGGAGGGGTGCCCGGGGAGGTGCCAGCTTCCCGAAGCCTTCACTCATTCTCTTCTGCTTTGTTTTGTTCTTCAAAGCAAATTGCTTTTTCTTATTCTCCTCCATTGCTTCCAGTGCACCATCCAGTACTGAAGTGTGAACTCGATGGAGTTCTGCCCATTGGAGGCAATGTCAGTGTTCTCCAGACGTCCTTCCGATCAACTCAGTGGAGGGAGGACGTCAGCAGCTCTCTCAATAGGCACAAAATAAACAAATACATTGGCATGCAGCATTGATAACTTCCCTCTGCTGGCACTACTGTGCTTTGAATGTCATTGAGGAGGACATATGGAGCAGGAATTGAGCAAGTGCAGTGCAGGCAGGCAGGTTTGCAGCTTGGTTCCCATTCTGTGCTGTGCTTCAGAAGGGGATAAGGCTCTGCCTGTAGCAAATCTCCTGGTTTGACCCATTTGCTCTCTCACAGTGCTGAGTGGAAGTCCCAGACGTTCTGTAAGACTTGTTTTGGATCTTGCTGTGTTGATTAGGGGTTCTTTAGCTTAAGAAGCATTAGGATAGCTGCTGAAAAGGAGCTGGAATGAAAGGAATGAGGGTGTGGGAGGCATGCGTAACCTTTCTGGTACAGTGTCAGCAGCTCCCTCTGCACCCACTTCAAAGCCTTAATCTGTGAATTTCAGAAAGCCTGAGGAAAGTACAGGAAAAAAGTGGCAGAGCCGACCGACCTGAATTCCATGCGTTGTTTTTAAACCCAAACAGAAAGACAGATTTCACTGACAACTTTCTCTTTACAATAAGAAGTGCTTTCCCGTGGTTTCTGGGGGCATATGATAGCGACGTCGTTGTAAGATTAAAGGTTTTACTTTTTTTTGCCTGCACTGTAGGCTTTTTGCACTCTTGCAACATCAGCACCCTGCGTTAAGCTATTGGTGTGTCTGGGGAGCTTGTTCTGGAAAGGAATCTCGTTGTTTTTGCAGGTGGTACAAACTGCGCTCCAAGCCAGGCAAAAAGGAAAAGGAAAGAGGAGAGATCGAAGTGGACATCCAGTTCATGAGGAGCAACTTGACAGCCAGCATGTTCGATCTGTCCATGAAGGACAAGGCCCGCTCCCCGTTTGGCAAACTCAAGGACAAGCTGAAGGGGAAGCGGAGCAGTGGACTCTCTGACACAGCCTCAGCCATCGTGCCCAGCACGACGCACTCCCCGGCTGATAGCGAAGATGAGGCGCCCGAGAAGGAGAAGAAGAAATCCAAGTTCAAAACGCTGTTTTCTAAACCTGGCCTGCAGAAGACTTCCCTCTCGCAGTCCATGTCGGTGCTGCCCACACCTCAGCCTGTGGCTGCCAGGGTCAGGCTCAGGCCCACGGATTTCCAGCCACAGTGGGACGATGAGGACTTGGAGACCTCTCCAACGTCAGAACGTGAGTATGCACCCTGCATGCATGGGGGTGTGCTCGGAGCCACGGAATCATAGAGGCGTTTGGGTTGGAGGGGACCTTTGAAGGCCATCTGGTCCAACTCCCCTGCGATGAATGGGGACACCACAGCTCCATCAGGGTGCTCAGAGCTGCACCCGACCTGGAATGTCTGCAGGTACAGAGGATAGCAGACATTCTCAGCTAAGCTTACCTTGGGCTGGCTTAGAGACAAATCTTGAATTTCTCCCCATTCATTTTTTCCAGGAACCTTTGAAATTGCTCTAGATGAGAAGTCCTCTCCTTCTCTATTTAAACATCATAAAGCAGCAACTTTGGACAGCAGGCAGCTAAACCAACCAGCGGCTGGCAACACCAAGAAAGAAGGGCTCTCTTTATTTAGTGGCCTTAAATCTAAAAACGATCCAGTTTCCAAGTCCAGTTTGTGTATCAATGGCAGTCACGTCTATATGGAAGAGAACACCCTGAAGGACGGCACTCCAGCTTCTTCCCCCTCCCCTCGCAACTTCAGGAAGAAGCAGGGCTCTGCTTCAGAAGAGAACCTCTCTTCCAGGTCTACTAAAGGACCTGAGGAGATGGGAAGAACGTCTTCCAGCAATGCTTTGTCCGGGTCTGCATCCTTGGAGACCTTTAAAGCCATGTCTTTGCCATCGTACAGATTGCTGAGCAGTGAGGAGTATGTGGAGAACAGCCTTCCTGTGAGTGTTGAGGTTACCAGAGAGACCAAAAAAACAGACCAGAAGAAGTCTGCTTTGCTTTCCCTGGTCACGGGGAAGAAGGAAGCAGTGAAAAACAGCGATGCTGAAAGTATTCCAGACAGAAGTCAGAAGGAAGAGGAGAACAACGATGCAGAGGAGAAAAGCGAACAGGAGGCCAAATGTCTTGAACCTCCAGCAGATGTAAGCAGAGGAAATCCTTCAGAAGACAGTCAGCCAGAAGTCTTCACAAGTAAGCAGCCGCTCAACCCTTTTGAGGAAGAACGGAAACCTGAAAAAGCAGCTGCACCAGCAAAGACCAAAGCTGTCAAACCCAGGTCAGTGGCTTTTGCTTCAGATGCTGACATAAATAGTGACACGCGGCGGTTGTAGGTTTAGTTAGGGTGCTTCCTACCACAGAGCAGCACTTCTGAGCTCGATGTGCTGCACGCAGCGGCAGTGTGCTGCTCAGGGGGAGGGGGATTCCTGAGGGCTTGGAGTAGGCACTGGTCACAGTCATTGTGATTAATTTTTCAATATTGAAAATAGATTGTTATAGGGCTATTACCTATCAGTGATGCCAGAATAGCAGTTCTCTGAGCGCAAGCATCTTTTCAGGTTCTGGGGTAAGTTTCTTGCTGGCTCTTCTTGCAGAAACTAACATTCTTCTGTCAGAGCTGCGTGGCTTGAAACATATCCAAGGGCTGAAATATCAGTTCTAACATCTCCGCTTCTCCCTTCTGTTATTTGCTGTGGTCTTCAAAAGAGTTAACCTTGGAGCCCTTCTGCTTTTGACATTGTTCACAGCGACAGCAAGTTCATCTGTGGCATTTGTACTCAAGGCTTCTTCGGAAATTCTGCTCCTTCATTTGGCTGGTTGTGTGTGTCTGACTTCATATATATATGTATCTGTGTATATATATGTGTGTGAATACTTTTGTCCTACTAATAAGGCTATGTTTTGCCTGCCTCTAACTCTTCGTTTTCAGTGCTTCTTCCTGTTTAAACATCTTGCACATGAAGTGTCTTACTAATGAAAGTGCTTGGGATGCAGAAGTTGAGGTAGTGCTTAAAAAGCAGACGTGGCAGTAATCTGAGAGTGCGAATGGCAGCAGAAGCATTCTGACATCAACCACGTGTTTGTGAGGAGCATTTAAGCATATTTACTGGAGTCTGTTAGATAGCTTTCTGGCTCTCTTGCTGTGTAATTTACCTCCATTGTCAGGCAGTGGTGCAGTCTGGTGCTGAAGCTTGTCTGTTGCTGCCTGGTGTTGCATCCACAGGTGACATGCGAGTTTTTTGTCCCTTTTGCAGACTGGGCGTGTCTTCAGAGGAGGAAACCAAAGCCACTCTTCCTACTCTTGCACCTGATTCCCTTCCTGCTTATCTGTCCGTGCACATCAGTAGTGACAACAATCCTTTTGTTTCTAAAATGGGACAGAAAGTACCAGACCCTGAGGGCGTTACTTCTGCATCTCTTCCTTCTCCTTTCACTGAAGAGCTTTTAAGTGGAAAAAACCCCTTTAATCCCAGCTGGGGCGGGGTGTCCCCAGCCCTGGGTTCTGACCACGTTGCCATCCCTTCATCCCGTCACCTTGCAGCCTCCGCTCCCAAAGGGCAGATCTCTCGTAGTGGCAATAATCCTTTTGCTTCTGAATGGGGCCAGGGTCCTGAAGGCTCTGATGCACATGCTTCCATGTCTCCTCTGCCTGTACCTTCTCTCCATTCTGGTGGTCATTTTAATGGCAATAATCCATTTATGTCCAAGACTGGATGGGGGGCAGATGCTCCAGGTCTCACAGCTGTCACTGCTTCTTCCCCTGTTGGCCTTCCTGGTGATGGAGACAATTCCTCAGCAGGACTTTCTGGTGATCTGAGCTACTCTGCTGTCACTGCTTCAGGGAGCTCTTCGAGTGTGGCTTCAACTCATAACGTAAATGCTGTAGCAAACCCTCCTTGCTCTCCTTCTGTCAACCCTGGTGTGGCTCCAAAGAATCAGTGTGATTCTGTACAGGTACAGGTGGGCCCTTCTTTAAACAGAAGCAACTTAGTGCTCTTTGCAGAGAACGGTGCTGAGCAGCCACCTTCCTCTGGGAGTGAGCTCAAAGAGAAGCAGGAGGTGTGGAGTGAAAAGAGGAGGGAGGAGCATTCACCCCCATCGGAGCCCCAGGAAGCTCCTCCTGATACAAATGAGTCATCTCCAGTGGGATCTGTGAAGCCAGCCCTGGGTGCTCACACACAGCCTCCTCGGGAAGCCGCTGCAGGGAGAGCTGGCAGGGAGGGGGCTGTCACACCACAGCCTGCACCACGGCTGTCTTTAATGCAGAAGTGCCCCCCAGTTTCTCAGGCTGATGAGTTAAGTGTTGGGCCTTCAGGGGAGGGCGAGGACTCTGCATCTGGCCTTGCTTTACAGAATGAGAGAGCCCCTGGTGCTCGTGAGTGCCTCCCCCAGAATGGCTCAGTGACAGCTCTCGTTCCAGCAGTAAAGCTCAGAGCTGACAGCAGTAGCAGACGTGTGAAAAAGGAAGGGGACGAGGATTTGTTTGATTCTCTTACAAATCTGAAGTCTGCCCTTTCAGTTACAGGAGATCACAGCGTGAGGCTGGCTGCCCTTCCTGCTATTCCTGAGGCAGGCTCTGATGATGAGCTGCAGGGTGACTGTCAGGAAAACCAGGGCGTTGCTGCAGATGGTCAGAACGGTTTAGAGTCTGTAGACAGAATGCCTTTGCATGAGAACCAGAAGGAGAGCTCTGATAGCTCTGCTGCAGGCGGAGTAACTCTGTCTGCAGGAGGAGGAAGTGCTGCGCCTGTGCTGCCTGCAGGAGGGCACGGTCATGGAGTCAGTAAGCAGACACCTGACTCAGGTGTGACGTCTCATTCCAGTGAGCACAGTCGTTGTTTTGAGAAACAAGCGATAAGTACTGGTGCTGGGGAGCATGCAGAGAGTGACTTCTTTGAGCCTTCTGTTTCCTCTTCCTCCCTGTCGTGTTCTTCCCAGCCTTGCTCCTCCTCTCACTCCCTCTCCTCTGACACCCCAAGTCAGAGAGCAGAGTCTCCGAAAAAGCCAACAGCAGAGGGCTTCGCAGATAAAGCAGGAAATTCTGGCAAGAAGAAGCTTCTTCAGGCATGGGTTTCACCCTCTGAAACGTACCCTAACCAAACTCAGCAGAGTGGTGAAACCATGTCTCCTAAGCACAGGTGAGAGACCATGGGAACTGCATCGGAGGTATCTCAGTGCTGAGAGCCTTGCCTTTGATGTGAGCATTGCCTTTTATTGCTCTGTTAGAACCAGCACCACGAATCCTGAGCAATTAAAGCACCTTTTGACACTTTATGGCACAAAATCACATCAGATAGGTTGCACTACCTGTGTGTCCCAGGATAGCAGAAGCATTTGGTATTTTGCAAGAACCACAAATATGCTCTCATTAAGAACTCATAGAGCGGTGCACAAAAGATGGGAATGACTGCTGGTATTACTGCCTTCTCCTGTGGACTGACCTTGCTTTTTCTTTGTGACATTGTTCAGGATATATTTCCCTTGTTACTGCTTCTTTAATGCCTTTAATGCTCCAATGCCTTAAGTCGGTAAAGGCAGTAGAAAGAACCGGAGTGCACTTACAGAAGCCTGTAGCTGAGGCAGAGATGCCCTCTCTTCCCAAAGTAGACTCTTTTATCTCTGGAGTGGGAGGGAGCACAGAGTAGGAATTTTCCCCAATTTTTCACTGTATTTGTTTTCACTCTGAAGATGGAGTGCCAGTATGGTGTACTGCTTGAATGACACGAGCGCTTTGTAATGTTACAGACTTCATCCTGTGAAGCCAATGAACACCACAGCAAATAAGAGCCAAAGCAAAGACCTGAATGTCATCAGTGCTATGAACGAGAAGCTGCTTGAGATGAACATAAAGGTAGGGTGGAGAGCAGCACTTCAAACTCAACTCCTGTACTTTGCTTAGGATCGTGTCTCCTGTTGTGCGTCCCACGCAGAAGAGCTGTGCTTGTGCTCAGACCACAGGGAATGTGCAATTTCCTTTTGTCCTTTCTCAGAGGTGGGGGCATTCTCTATTATTTTCTTGCAACTCATCAGTAATAGCATCAGAGCCTCCTGTTTGTGCAGGGGATGGAGGGCTGCTGCCCGACTGCCCAGAGGCAAGCAGGATGTTCAGAGCTGCAGCCCTGAGTGATGCTGCTGTGCTGCCCTGGTGCCTGGTCCTGCTTGTGATGTGCAGGAACTGCCTATCTTGGATCAGCAGGAAAGACCAGACCAATTAGTCACTGTTGATATGCAAACATCATTAGTCCGTGAAGCTTCTTTTTGCCCTGAAGCAAATTTGTGGATCTTAAAGATGGGGAAGAGGTATCCTCGGGGTGGCTGCTGCCTGTTAATGTGTTGTATTAATATCCTCTGCTTCCGAAAAGCATTGTTGTGCAGCTTGTATAACCACTCAGATATTTTTTTGATAATCTTGGTCTCAGGAGACCTCTGAAGCTGATCCTGTGGTGCCTCCTTCTGGTACAAGCGGAAAAGAGGAAAGTTTTACTTACGTGGTATTAACTGACACATTGAAGTATTTGTCGAGTTTAAGAGTTCAAAGCAGAGTTTTCAGACAAACTGTGTTCTGCTGTGTGTTTGTGGTGGTGATCTGCAGAAGAGTGAAATGCCTCAGGCCTATGGGAGGGCTTGTGCTGTTTAACCTGAATTTGACCTCCCAGCTCTTGGGCATATTTCAGGTCTGTGCAGTCATAAAGCTTTAACGAGCAGTGTTCCAAAACGCCATTTAGATTGAATGTACCTCTACAAAGGTGGGAAGCACGGTGATACTTCAGCTGTGTGTTGGCAGATGGACACGTAAGGCAGTTCCTTGCTGCCTGAACTCCAAACCATCTCCCAGAGAGCATTCAGTTCTTGTCTGCAGTGCCCCTGTGTGAGATGACTCTGCCTTTCTTTTGCAGAAATACAATCCTTCAGATCCTGCCTACGCTTATGCTCAGCTCACACACGATGAGCTGATCCAGCTGGTCCTGAAACAGAAGGATACAATCACCAAGAAGGATCTCCAGGTGCGTGAGCTTGAAGACTACATCGACAACTTGCTTGTCAGAGTCATGGAAGAAACCCCAAACATTCTTCGTGTTTCAACTTCTGGAAACAGAAAAGCTGGAAAGATGTAGGAGCTCTCTGGACATCGAACAAAGGGCTGAGTTCCTGCCAGCAGAGTCTGATTAATAAGGAGACAACGTGAAGTAGGTGGTACTGCTGTGCTGCCTGCAGACAATGAGCTCTTTTCTGTTTCTGGCTCGAGCAGCCATCAGTTGGAGTAGTGCTTACATCAGCTCTTGGATACAGAGCCCAGAAGTAGAGTCATTTACTATATTTATTTTTTGGTCTTTTTCCATTGTTTGGGAAGATTTGTACAGGCATTTAATCCAAAGTCTGATTGCAGTAGGAAGGATGAAGGGTTTGTTGTTGTTCTGTGTGTTTTCCTTGCCAGCCAAGCGCTGCTGATCCTTTGATGAAGATTTTCCATTGTTGTTTTTTAGCAGGTTTGGTAGATCAGTTACTCATCTGTCTGCATCTGAAGTTGTAGTGCAATATAAGATCTCATACAGTAGAGCTCGAGGATTTGATGGCTTTTACTTTTATCTTTTGACAACTACACTGGAGGAGTCCAGAGATGAATGCTTCAGAACAGAGCTGCGTGGGCTGTATTTTAAAAGCAATTAATGCCCTGAAATGGAGTGCAAGTTAAACCTCAGCTTGGAAAGGAAGAAGCAAAGCAAAATTAATGACACAATATAAGCAAAGCAGTTCTCCAAGGGGAAGGTTTACGGGGTTTTAAACACGGATGTCATGGGACATTTGTCTACCATAGGAATAAGGAGTAGCAATGCATCTGGGCTGACGGTACGTTGTGTTGGAAGCTGTTCTCCTCTGGACTTGAATTCCTGCTTCAAAGGGAGGACAAAGGTACAGACACCTGGATTCTGCTCAGCAGTCCTGAATTGGCGTGGATTTCACTGTACCCACGCGTGGCCTGTGGCTCTGGTATGAAAGTTCTGTGACGATTCTGGTGTCATACCATTGCAGTTTATTACATGTAAGTGCCTTGAATTTGGAGCTTACCCTGGAGCAGCCTTCAAGGGCTATCAGGCTTAAAACTCATCTCTTTATATTCATTGTACAAAAGGAACCAAATTCCATTCTCCCCCTGGGATGGGAGCAGTCAGAATATCAGCACTCAGATCCAGTTGTGTTCTTTGTGACTTGAGCTCAGAAAGGAATGACAGTTTCACGTTGCTGCTTTGCAAGACAATCAGATATTCCTTCATTTGTGGCTTCTTTGCAGCTCAGTAGAGACGGGTGCTTCTCACCACTGCCTCAGACAGAGAATAGCAGCACAGGGCTATGAAGCAGCCACTACAACAGGCTTTCTCCACTGCAAACTAAACATGCCTCTCTTTTTTGTGGTGATCTCTTGTCAAAGGTCAACAAACCGGATTTCTTTGCAGCTCTTAAGCTTACCAGAGTCTGGGAATGCTTTGGAAGAAAGCTGAAATACCCAAAGAGTGTGTGGCAGAGGAACACAGTGAGCGCTCCCACCTTCTGTGGTTGAGGTAATCCGTTAATTAGGTCACTCCTGACATAGCCTGAAAGGGGTGAGTTTCTAACACAGTTTTCCTACAGCAAAGCACTTTATTGAGGGTTTGATTATTAACCTCTTAGCAGTCTTAAGAATCTTGCTATTTTCGTAAAAACACTAAAAATTACTGGAGACTTCTCAAATGAATACTGTATTTTTGTAGTGAAAAGTAGCTAATATATTATCCTAGAGATGTACACATTGATTGGAAACCTCAAAGCATGCTGTTAATCACATCTTCTTACTGTAATTGGGCAGATTGCTGAAGTCTGCCCTTGCAATCAAGGCTCTCCTAACAGCTCTCCTGCGTGAGAAGCTCAAATCGAAG
>PPHD01010991.1:0-19176 GCA_002909625.1 Bambusicola thoracicus | reverse complement strand
ATTTTTTTTAATAGAAAATGAAATTTGTTTGAGTCAATCAAATAAATGTGAATGATCTGGTTTACTCTGTCCTCTAGATGTTGTGGAGCCAGTGAGGAGAAGCCGGAGGTCCCTGATATCCCCACTCCTTCTCAGCAACCCCAGCTGAATGATCACCTCTAGCTGGGGTGGGATTACTCCCCACATACGGTGTCCCATAGCCATGAGGAGCCTCTGCCAAACCGCAACAGGGAGCATCTGTGTGATGCCACAGCCTAAACTGTGAAAAGTCACCTTTCCTACAGGTGTTCACGCTTGATTACAGATTTATTTCCTGGTTATGCAGACTCACCCTGTATATATAATCTTTCATTACATTTCCTGTCCAAAAAAATGGTACACTGTAACATGAGAATTTTCCTGAGCTGTGAAAGAGAACAAGATAGTGCTTGCAACCAGAACAGCAGAAGCCTAATAGAGTACAGGAGAGGCAAAGGCTTTTTACAAGGGTAGACAAGTGACAGGACAAGGGGGAATGGTTTTCAACTGAGACAGTGGAGGTTTAGGTTGGGTATTAGCAGGAAGTTTTTCACACAGAGGGTGGTGACACTGGAACAGGCTGCCCAAGGAGGTTGTGGATGCCCCATCCCTGGAGGCATTCAAGGCCAGGCTGGATGTGGCTCTGGGCAGCCTGGTCTGGTGGTTGGTGACCCTGCCCATAGCAGGGGGGTTGAAACTCGATGATCATTGTGGTCCTTTTCAACCCAGGCCATTCTATGATTCTATGATACAGCTCAGTACTATATTTACATTTACAGTACAAGAAAGAGAAAGTCAGTAGAGTTTCATTCAGCCTTCTAAATTGAAGGTACTTCAACAAAACATATGAAACCCAAGCTTCAGCACCAGACCCAGCATTACATTGTTAAAGATGGAGCAAACTCTCTGTGGGAAATTTATGAGCAGGGAAAATGTCCTTGCCTTGGTATTTTTATAGTATCCATCCATTTTTTTAATGGAGAATGAGGAGATCCAAGATCTTAATGACTATTCAAAGTGTCTTCTACCTTGATGGAGGAAAATAACCTGCCAGAGCTCCTGAGCCACGTGTTTACAGCCAGGTGCAACTGCATCCTACAAACTCAGTGCTCCAAATGAGAAGCACAGGAACACTGTGAGCTATTTTCCTGCCATTTGTGACCAAATGTAGCACAATCTGAGGGAAAACAACAGCAACAATGAACAAACAAAACCCACCACTTATTTTTGTTTCTCTAGTTTAGAAAATGAGGAAGCAATTTCCTCCAGAAAGTAAATGCCACAGAATTAGAGGTATTTTTTTTCCCTGATACTATGTTCACAGTTTAAACACTGGAGTCTCAGTAAGTGCTTGTTGACTGTTTAGCACAGTTAGGTTCTATTTTTATTTACAGCAATATCATTTCACATGTCACAGTTCACCAAAAAATACTAAGCACCACATTCGTGCAGGCAGGCATTTCTGCTTGGAGCTCCAGTTCCAGAGCTGTCACTGGAAATGCCTTTTTCTCTTGAGCAGCAGCTTTTACACTGAAACATAATTAACAATATAACACATCACTGCACTCCTCTGCAGCTTCAATTTGCAAACAAACTGGTGCTAATCTCCATCAGATCTCAGCACTGCTGTCTCCTTAGCTTCCCTTTCTCCCCAGCCTCCCTCTCTAAATTCAGAGTCATAAATATACAAGAAAATGTGTGAAGACACTTTCTGAAGAGACGTAAAAAGGAGAAGAGTGTCTGTTATGTTCTTGCTCAAAAAAGCCCATGTGCCTTTTAGACACTGCAGCCCATATGCTTATTTGCTTAACAAGTTTTGAAACTCATATACTGACACTAGCCATAGCCATGCTGTACTATTCTTTACTCAGCTTAGGGGGTTTTCCCTCTCCCAGGATGCACACCTTTGAACAACCCCAGAACAACTCAAATTGCTCACAACTTAAGTGCTCACTGTACCATCTGACACTTCTGCTGGAACTGTGCAAGTGCAGATCCCAAAACATTGAGCTGATTTTAGCTCCCACAATGCCTTAGACTTAGCATCTTCCTCCTCATCACATCCCAGTTAGTGATGAGCCATCAATTCTCATGCTTCTGAACCCCTACACTCTTTCTTGTGAGATTGAGTCTGAAAAAGAACTCAATTGAGAAAGTGTGTGTCTCGACCAGCTCCTTGCAAGGCCTCTGCCTGAAAATACAGGACAGGTCAACATGAATACCAGAAAAATCAGAAGTAGGTCTTATTCTGCACATACTTTGTTCAGCTTTCTAGATTGCCTCATTTTCTGATGAAGCAGCTCAGAATGACATGGGGTGGAGCGGAGCCAGAACCAACTGCCAGCTCAGCTCAGCTCAGCTCATGTGTGGTTTGTTGTCACCTTGGAATTTGAAAATGTCCAAATACAGAGTCACAGCCTTATCAACCTGCTTATAAGCTTCCCAAAAAGAGACTGGGAGTCCTGCATCTCAGCAACACAATTCTTCCTCTCACAAAGTCAGTGAGACTAAGAATCTTTACCCCATGTTCATTCCCCTTTTAAAAACACATGCTCCCATTGACTGTCAGAACTACAACTCCTTCACTCAATACATCCATGAGCTTTCAACAAGCTTTGGAAAGTACTGATTGTATTTGTATTTATTTGCAGGACACAAAATCAGAGGGGAGGAGTGTTTGCCTTGATAGACCAAAATCTGAATTTACACCACCTACAAAACACGTTTGCATTCACTGTAATCTTAAACACTTTTTCCTAAGCTCTAGGCAGTAAAATTATACTAAAAAAAAAGCATAGAAATGAGACAAAATAACGACCATTTCATAACAAATGCTTAGAAAACATTCATAGTCAAATACTTACAGCAAGAGCTGATCAAGCAATCAAATATATCTTAAAAGTTCCCTTTTAAAAAGAAATGTGTCCCTGTATCTCATCTTTCACTTCTTCCAGAGTATAAATGTGTATTCAGTTTTAAGCAATAGCTTTTTATAGAAATTTAAAGAAATTTCATAGAAAATTTAAGGAATAAACAACTTTTAAGATCTTTACAGTACAAAGCTTTAATTGATATTGCTTGGATGTCAAAAGATGCAAACATCACTCCATGTGAACTTGCAAAATAGGTCAGCTGGGTAAATTAGTTCAGTTATCTTCCGTTCTCTTTAAATGCTTCAACAATCACTACTTCTTTCTAAAGGAGGGTACAGATTTGTTTGTTCTCTCTTTACATGACATAATTAAACTCTCTACAAAGGTTGAGTTATTAACCAGTCACTTAATTAACACAGTGACTCTACAGTTAAATCTTCTTTATTTCCACTCAAAATAAATGAGTTTCTGTAGCAACATTCAATTTCCATGGTGAGAAGCATGATTTGTTACAGCTCACTCAAAACAAGTAATTGTCTCTATTTAAATGGGATTATAGCAACTAGATTTCCATTTGGAGTTATTTTAATAATCAGTAAAGTTTAATGAATTTGTATTATGAATATATACTTACTTATTTTACTTTCCAAACTTGGTAGAACAGAAAAAAAAAATAAAAATGCAGGCTCTATTAAATCTGTTTGAGAATTTGTTCTCATTTATTCTGTTTTAAGTGCTACTTCCAGCTACCTCTAAGTAATGAGAATCTGGAAGGAGCAAAAGTAAACAGAAATGAGTGAATCTATTCATAAAAGGAACTGCATGGAGAGTGTGTGCACTCTCTTCAAACTATCAGTAAACAAAGCTACCAAATTCAGAACAGCCAAAGCTACCGTTGTCCTCCCAGTGTCCTTTTTGTAAGGACATTGTGCCCCGACTCTGTGATATGTCTCTTCCACATTGGAGTGGAGAGCTTATAACCACATCAATAAATGGATGCTTCCATTAGCAACTGGGAGAGGTTTTTTATTCAGTTTAATTCCTTTCACAATTCTAGCTTTTCCAGCAAACAAATGAAAGTTCAAGGGGAGAGAAAAAAAATATTCCTCACTCACACACTCATCTTCTTAAGCTTTTTTAAGCTCTCTGATGTAAACAGCAAGCACTGCTAGTGACAATTTCCAAGTAATGAGGGGGAAGAGCAAGGAGGTGGCTGAAAGCACCTCTGGCTTGTTAATACAAGCTCCACTATACTACTCAGGAACATATGTTCAATTACTGCTTATGAAGTAACTTTGACAACACTGACAGGAGTTTTTTGCTTGATGTTCATTTAAGTGAGACTCTATCTGCTGTAGAAGCAATTGCTTTTATTTTGCCTTTCTCTCTCTCTCTCTCTGTCTTTTTTAAATAGAAGCAACCTACAGTCTTAATAACAGAGTAGTGAGTGACTGTCGCCTCTAGAGACTTCATCATCACAAGGTTTCACTGCATTCCAGCTCCTCTGAGAAGACACTTAAAGAAAACACAAGAACAGTCATGTAGAATTTTTCATATTTGTGTTTTCCAAGAAGAAAAACAAAAAATGTATGTTAAGGAACCTATCCCCACCGAGAGACCTTTTTCTTCAAAGCCTCAAAATGACATTTTTACAAGTGACGACTACTTCCAAGAAAGCAAGCGGATTAGTAGATCACATGCAAACACTTAAGCAAAACATATTTACAGAAGTCCCTGTTATTCATAATGCTCCATTGTGCTTTGCAGAAAGCTTTTCTTAGGTTAACAAAAGCAGCTGCTCGCTGAGTTATACTTGAAGCCTGAAACGGAGCACGGAGAGTACACTTACAAATGATTCCACATAATTGAAGGTAATCATATTAAATATATTGCTAATGCAATGTAATCTCTTTTAAAGCCAGGGATTGCAAACCTACACGCTGTTGTAATCACCTCTTTGTTATTTCTTAATAACTTGTCACTGTCCTTCTAGACTGGGAAATAAGGGTTGCTCTTCTTTGTTATGTTTCTCATGTGCAGATGGCAACGAGATCTTGACAGGACCTACTCAGAGACTTAGCTTTGCACTTTGGATGGTGGGATATCAGGACAGCTGGGCCTGGCAGGGGTGCTCAGGATGCCCACGGCCCAGCCCTGGAAGTAGGCTCAGAGCTGAGGCCAGGCCAGTGCTCAAGGCTGCGTGTGACTGGGGCTGGAAACTCTGAAGATGGAGCCAGCATGGACTTCCCTTGCAGCTTGCACCACAGGGAGTAAATTTTTCCCTTGGTTTAGATGAGACCCCTCATATCTCCAACTCCCTTTCTCTACCACCTCCATAAGGCTGGGCCAGCCCTGGTCCAACAGCCTTCCCTGAGGGAAGAAGCATTCTGTTATGAAAGGGACATGGGTCATGTTGACAGCCCTGGTGAACCTGAGCTGCAGCACCATCCAAGCACATCCAAGCAAGGCTCTGCTCCAGGCAGGACTGCAGGCAACCACCATGTCTGGCATGTACCTCATCTTCCAGATACAGGTTTTCTCTGTAAGAACATCCCATTCACCCTGGAACAATGGCAACAGAAATACAGAGCTCTGTTCTGCTCCTTGGTTCCAGAGCAGTTTCCCTTTTTCCAAGGACAGTGTATAAAGCCAGTCCTCCAGATTTTTATTCATACAGCAGCAGAAAAGCTCCAGGATTCTCACTGTACCTTAGGCTTAAATTAAAACGAGGTGCCACATGATTGCTTAACATCTTGTCACACCAGCTGCCAAATCGAACAGTGCTATTCAAAACTGCCTGAGCCCTGAGATTTGTCGATATACTTCAGGTACTGAGCAAACCACATCCTTCTGTGTGGTACCATGAGGGAAACTCTAGTTACATTGCAAATAGTATTTTCAGAACTGCTTGTCCACTCGGAGATAGAACTTCTAGACATCCTCTTCCTGTCTTCTGCTCCTTTTATCCCTCATAGCTAACAAAACACTGTCCTCAACAGACAGAAGAGACCAAGTTCTTCATATAAATACTTCCATGGCAAATCTTACCAACGCTGTTAGACAAATACTCCCTTTGTTAAGGACTCTAACATCCAACTTTGTAGTTACTGATTACTTATGAACAAAGCACACTACATATTGACCAAGAATTACAGTTATTTTTGACAAGACAGTGGAAGGGTATATATTCAACTTAGTAATAATCTTTCTGGCATCACACAGTGGTGTGTGACAGAACACTTTCATTAGTTTGTGTGAAATATGCAGCAGCTGCCAAGGCTTCTGGTTCTGTCTAAGCAGACACCTTGTAATGAAGACATCATAAATACCAATGGGTGAGGATCTCACCTAGAGAATACAAATAAAGCAGGACTCAAAGCTAGGCAAAATGGAATTTAAAGAATGTGTCAAATCTGAACAAAAAGGAATTCATTATCCAGACAGAATACACAGTTGCATAAATTTTATTAATGCCTGTCTAGCATCTCAGTCACTAAACAACGGTACAGAGATCATGAAATACCACACTTTCAATTGTCTTCTGTAGTGCACATGAATGTACTTAAACTCACAGAGCTTCTAAGATATCTCTGACAGGCTTCCTATTTGGAACATGTTATATCATGGCAAAAATTTACAAGCTCTAATTCAATAAAGTCTGCAAAGTATAAAGAAGCATTGCTATTACTGCTCAGGGCACACAGACTGAAACTTCCTCCTTGGTTTTCACCATTTGAATTTTTGTTAGTTCCTTTTCTATTAAGACCTACCATGTGAGCACTGCTAGCCATCACGAATTTACAACTGGCTCAAAACGCTTTGGAGGACATCCTACAAGTCCGTTACAGTTTACAGTTTCAGGTTGTTCAGGAGAATATTGACAAACTTGTGCTTTCTCCATAGAATGCTGTGATCCAGTTTCAAAAGTAACAAAAAAAGGCTAATAAATGGTGGCCTGTTTGTCCAAGAAGGCTAGAAAGTGGCAGAAATGATTCCCTTGTCCTACATCAGTGTGTGCTTAGGTCTGCAGACATAAACATTGTTGTGGGCTGCAAACCCACTTCACCCTCCTCATTCAGATGGAATGTGCAGACAGGAAGAGGAAAGCCAACAGAGAGGAAGATAACGTGTTGCTAACATTACATATGTAGCAAATACTGCCTAATGTGGATTACAGAAGAAAAAAAGAAGGAAGTGCTTCCTGATCAGCAGTTGTTTCTCTGGGATTCTCCGAAAGACAACACAGTGAAATTGCAGTTTTAATTAAAATCCATGTCCTTGAAGCATAGCCTAGCACAGAATTGCCATTATCTCTCAGGTTAGCAAGGAAAGATCTGTACTACATATCCAAGAAAGCATATAGAGAAGAGCTTCTGCTTTGAACATTCAGCACTTACTGTGTTGCAGCAAGTGAGCTGCAAGACCTTCTGTACAAATGCTTCAGCCTAGGTACCTCTGACACAGCTCTATATCCAGAGACTGCTCAAAGTACACATCTTCCCACAGGCAGCAGAAATCTGTCAGTTTGGTGGAACAATTGCCTCCCTTTGCTGACACTGTTTTTCAGGCTGAAGCCAGCCACGCTGCTTTGGCTGCAGCTGAGTCAAGCCAGAAGGCTGCTCAGAGCCCAGATGCTGGCTGTCACATCCCAACAAGCCCTTCCGGCGTCAAACCCAGTCACTGCTCTCGGGCTGTTTCCCTTTTTCTGCAGTATGTCACTGCCCTTCCTTCCCAGACCTGCCGACATAACCCCAGGTGTTTCCACACCCTGTCAGATCTGCCAGAGATTCACATTAAACACTCTCACTGGCAAGGTTCCCAAGACCCTCTGAATCCAGTTTAACTGAAGCAGATGGGGTAGCACCTACATGTGGTACTACACCCCACGCTCCTACAAGAGAAGCAGTAGCTCATGGTGCTGGGTGGGGTCTAGAGGCAGCAGAGGGAAAAGCCGCTCCATCCATCTGGATGGTGACCAGAGGAGCAGGCCTGGCCTTGCTGTATGCAGTAGTGGGCAGCACCATGCCGCTCAGCCTTACAAGCTCAACACTCTGAGTGTGGAATGCTGATTTTAATCATATTTAAATTATTTCTATAATATGTAAAGGAGAACTGAACACGACCTGAAAGCAGATGAATATTTAACAAGAAATTAGCATTAGCCACTAAGCACTTTTCTCAGTTGATTTAATTTGTATACATTCATGCACAGACAGCAAGTCCAGTCAATAGGACTTGTACAGTAGGATTAAACTAGCAAATCAGCTAGCATCAAAGCTTTTCAGATCCAAACATCCAAAGTTATTTTCAAGAGAGGTAATGAAAGAGAGAAGAAGGGCAAATACTGTAATACCATTAATACTGGAAAAGCAAGAAAGGAGAAAATTGGCAATTATCCATCAGTATCCCATAAATACAGCTCTTAACTTTAGTTATGTAACAGAAGAAGTAATTAGAACAATTGTCACTTACAAAACAACAAGAGTTTGTCTTTGTTTTGACTCTATTCTATGAAAAGAAAGCAGAAGAGGAAGTTCAGATGCAGCCATAACCAGAAGCAACAGTAGTGACAGTAGGAAACAAACAACATCCTAATCAAAAACCTGTAAGGAACTCAGAGAAACTGACTGTGGAAGAGCACACATTTTATCGTGCCCACAGCAATCAAGTATTTGCACTGAGGCAAGATAACAAAGAAAATTACTGCTCTGTAGGTTATTGACCTGTATCAAAAAGTATTAAATTAGGGGTTAGGAAAGCAACAGATCAGTTTATAAAGTTGAGGAACAACAGCAGCACTGCCATCTATCTCAGTACTGGAAACATCTCTGAACAAGAGCTTATTTGAACTGACTACACAGGAGAAAATGCACGATCAAAACACCCCAGAGACTCTGCACTCCCAAGGAGCAGAGAAATTGAAAGCTGTAATCACCAACCTTGTGAGCAGCAGAAGCTATGATGCTCAGCATCCTATGGAGTACCCACAAGATTTTTCTGGTGCCTAATAAGCCTAAATGCTTGCTACTGCCCTCCCCTCAGTGGAGGCATCAGCATCACCTCTCTTATCTCCCTGGTCACCAGCAGTCTTGAGGTGTGTCAGAATTTCATCGCTTTGAAATTTCTGCTCTTCTATTTATACTGGTTGAAACTGATAACCAGGCATAAAAAAAACATAAATTCCTGCAGGGCTATGAGTGGAGCTATCAGTTGGACACCATTATTATTTCAACTTCATCTCTGTAGAAAAACAGGTGAAAAAATATGGTCAGGACAGAAGGGAGGAAATAATATACAGAAATCTCAAACTGGGAAACCTCCCACAATCAGAATTATTATGTCTGGTATAGAAGGCATTATTTTATGTGTGGCAAGATAGATTTTGGAGCTTTTCACAGACTGATCATCATTCTTGACTTCCTACAATTTCTGCTAAGCCACACTCACAGGCTGCAATGAAAATGTGGATGATCTCCATGTCCTTGTAGAAATTTAAATGACAGAATCTCAATCCATGCTAACACAGAATATTTGACTATCCAAATTCTAAAACCTAAGTACTTGACTATTCAAATACGCCTACCAGAAAAGATCTATTGGATGTATTTTTATTATTATCGCCTTTTAGTGCAGGTAGTCATGGAGCAAAACAAGCCCATGGTTGTGGCCAGCCTGGATGCCAATCAGTGGAATAAATCAAGTCATCAGCAGCCTTTGAGAAATGTACATTTTTAAATGACAAAGACAGCCTTGGGATAAGGCTGCTATTGTTGTCTTTCTGGCACATCTGGTATTTAAGTGTTCTTCCTTATTCTTCAGAAAGCCACAACTTCATTACGTGTCTTCTGAAGATAAGTCACTGCTTAAGATTACTCAAATACAAACTGAGTCAATATGATACAATAACAAGTGTTGGCATTTGCCAAGCCTAACATAATAGGTTGATAATTCATTTCAGTGTGAGCTATTGCTCAATTCTTAATCCTCAGTTGTTTCACTGCTCACAGAACTGTTTGAGAGAACAAAGAACATGCTAAGATGCGCAGTGGCTGAAAGTTCTCCAGCACTCAAGACATGGAGAGAGAACACAAATTTCCCTCACTGTTCCCCTTGAGCCTTCCTTTTCTCCAAAACAGAGGTAAGTTAGGTCCTGGAGCGTGCTCACTGGAAGGATGAATCAATAAATTGCAGGAAGAAGCCCAATAGGAGTTCAGACAGTGTACAGTCTCTCATGAGAATCATCTTTAGCTGACGGAGAAAAGTACACGATTCTCCCAGATTTTGAAAAGCAAGGAAAGCAGGTACATTCTGAATGATACATTAAAAACGTTCATCATTATACTGGCAGAAAATGTTTGAGCAGGATCAACCAACAAAATGGATGTAAGGGAACGGTTTTGCTCTACCAGGCACATTAACAACATGCAATGAGTTTTTCTCTCTCTGTATTTTATGACTTGCATCAATATTTTTAAATTTGTCTTGATTTTGAAGCCCATTAATATTTTCATAGTGTTCTGATTCATGTTGTGCTGCTTTGCTTAAAGTTGTAACTGTCTTGACACATCAAAGACAAAATAGATAGGTCTATTCCAACAGGGTTTATTTCAAAAATGTCTATAGAACGAAACATTCTAATGGTGAAGTGATCGCTTTCAGAAGTTAATTGGATATTTCTAGTGAAGTTTCAGTTTATTTTTACTTCCACATAAATGGTTTTTATCAGTCACAATGTAACACTTCACAGACATCGTAACAGAGACATTTATCATTTCAAAGGGAATAATAACAATGGAAGCACAAAAACTACCCACCCACCCAACCAACCAACCAAAAAAACATCCACACCATCATCATCTCTATGGCTTTTTCAGTGAGGAAAGTTAAACAGTCATGGCTTTTACTTCACACATTTTCAGGCTCCAATCTGGTTTTTGCTGGATACAAAAGGGGATGAGGGTATTCTGGGTAAGCCAGCACACCCTATCCATTTTCACATTCATCATCTCTAACTATGCTGCCCCCAAAAGCAGCTAAGATCTTCCTGAACTTACCAAAATCTCACTACTTTCCAAAATTCAAACATTCAGGGATTGGGTGTATTTGTACCAACCAAACAGCACGATGGAGACCACTTTATGTATCACTGCAGGAATACTTAGAATACTTTCACATTTCCCTTCTCTGAAAGCCCTTGCCTGGCCTTCTGAGTCCACAAAGAACTTTGAACAAATGTAAAGGTGCATCTATCCTAACTGAATTCAGAAAAACCATCTTACTGACAGAATTTTGTTGCAATCAGAAAAATTCCTTCTTGTGAGTGGTCAAAAAAAACCTTTTATAAGGACTCTCCTCACAATCACAGAAAGATGAAAGTCAGTGATCTATTTTAACTGATTTCCCAGGGCCGCCTTCTACTAAGGGTTACTTCACTCCCTTGTCATTCAACTTCAGTTACAGACATTATGCACAAAACTTATTTTTCAGTAATTTATTTCAATCTTATTAAGTACCACTACGTGAAACAGAGCAGATTATTTTTACTCCGTACTTTTCTATGTTCTTAGTACTGATTAATTTGACTGTAGAAATGGAATCTGAGAAACTGCAACGAGAGCACTTCTGATTGCTTTTCTGCCTGAGGAAAACGTCACTTTAGTTTTCTCCGCGATGAGATGCAATCTCCTGATGACATCTACTCACAGTTTATCCCGGCAAATCCTAAGCGTTAGAACACAGCCCTAACATCACACCTGGTGCCGAGGTAGCGCGGCGCAGACTCTCCCGGTGACACGGTGGGACGCCCAACAGCAGCCCCTCTACCCACCGGCTGCCCAAATTGTTCCGGAGCACCCAGGCTCCCCTTCCCTGCTCTCACTTCTCCCCGTTCTCCTCCCCAGCCGCGTACTAGGGCAGACCCGAGCCAAGGAGATGCCCGCAGGACCGGCCGTCCCGGCACGGACACGCGTTACCTGCACGCCTGTGGGTGCCCCCTCGGCGGAGCTCTGTCGGCCGTAGGAGCCCGGCTCCGGGCGCAGCTGCCCCGCCGCTCCGCCGCCGCCCTCCCGAGCACCGCCCCCGCGGGGAGCCCGGCCCCGCCGGCGGCCGCCCCCTCGCCGTCCCGGGGCCGCGCTGCGGCTGCAGCCTGACGGAGGGCTCCCGGCCGCCGGGACGCTCCTCGAGAGGCAGCTGGGGAGCTGTAGCTCTGCGTGTTCTCCTCGAAGTGCTGCCCTGGGGACAGCGTAGCAAGTTCTGGGTGTGAACGGTTGCGTTTCAGTGAAAACGCGAAAGTTAAGACCTGGCTTGTTAGGGTGTGCGGAGGAACCATCCCGCTCTGTACAACTGTTTGCGTAACACTGTATTATAGTACGCAGGCATTGAAAGCTTCTTGACTGATCTCGAAATTTTAGACATCGATTTTGACATAGTTCTTACGTTATTCCAAACGACTCTAGACTATTCACCCTGAAATCCTCTTTTGGAAGTCTCATTACAACCGGTGCAAATCTACCCGAGCCCTTATCCTTCCATTTACCTCCAGCCAAATGATGAGTGACTCTCATGGAGGTTTTCCACATATACCTGATACTCAGGACTGGGCAGGTTCAGCTAAAGACGAGTACTGCATCTGCATTTTTCAGTGCTTACACTACAGAGTACGTCAAGCTTTTTATCATCATTATATATGATAATAAATAAAGGCAGTGGAAAAGTTAGAATTTTATTCTATTTTAAATTGGGGTTCTGAACCCCAAATCCCTTTTCTTTTGCTATCCTCATTTTTCTGGTGTGAGCAAGAATGCCTGGAATCCACTGTCAAGATTTTTTATCCATATTATTACAAGAACTCAGTTTACAATGGGAGCGTTAAACACCTGATAACTCAGTGGATGGCTTAAAATTGGTTGATTATCTTGCATTTTCATTAGACCTTTCCAAATATACCCTCAAAATATAAGAGCTCCGGTTTGGAGTCATGCCATTACACTCTCTAGAATGTTTTTTCCTAGAATATAATTTACTACATCTCCTTTAATGATTAGTCACTTTGTCATTCAATTTATTATTGGGTCATAAGGTTTGATATCTCAAAAAAAAAAAAACCCCACAAAAACCCTAATGACTACTATTTTTAGCTTAATTATGGAAATAAAAGGCAGATGCCTTTCATTTTCTGAATTAAAAAAGATTTACTCAGACACTGCAATTATTTGCCCACGAAGGCAATATTTATGCTACTGATTTACATTCGGCAGCCCATTCTTGCTGCAGGAATGGGAAGTCAGTGTGCTGTTCACCTCCAATGCATTATTTGCGCAAGGATGCACGAGGAAAGAGAAGAATAGGCCCAACTGTGCATTTCTCCATTAGAGGTATTTGTGCCAAAGCACAGGACTTATGGATTTAACTTGCCAACATAATCTGAAGGCCTTGACATATTTGTAGCACATCTGGATGTTTTCAGAGAGAAAACCTGACCTACGTATTGCTTCAGACTGATGTGGGAGTGCTTCTAAGGCAGTCCAAGGTGATGCTCGCCTCTCCTCATGCAGCCCAGGTCTGCTGCATTCAGGCTGACTGGACATGCGTTGTTTGGTACAGAGTCCTTCAGACACCCAACCTGAATCAAACTCATGATGGGTGTCCAGAAGGTGCCAATAAGTGAGATGGTTCCTATGAGGCAGAGGGTTCTTAAGGGAACTGCAAGCCCCCACTGTAGCACTAAGAGAAAAATCCTTTCTGCAAAGGAGCAAATCAGTGACCTCAGCGATATTCAGTAGTGGAGAGCAGCAAGGCCAATATCTGGGAGAGCTGGGATCCACTTATCAAAGAGGTGGCCCTTTGTATGGACAGTGAAAATTTAGTAAAAGAATGACAGTACTGCCAACTGATATTGACCTATTAGTCCACCAGTTGGACTCTGATTCTTTTGGGTATCTTCTGACTCAGGATATTCTGTGGTTTTCTGCTGTTGGCATTCCTTAACACAGAACAGTCCACTTAGAGCCTTTCTTCACTGTAAACCGGTATTCCTTTGATATAGTTTCATTTTTTTCCCTTCTTATAGAAAAATCAGTGTCACTTGAAAAACAGATTTTACACCTGAAAGCCTTGCTAAGAATGTTTTGATGCAGCTCTGTGCAGTTTCTATATACTTAGACATACAGAGGATTAGGAAAAATCCTAATGTACTTTAATAATATTCATGCCAAGCCTTTCCTTACATTGTCGGATACTTCTGGTAGGATACAATAGAAGATTAAATCCCAGATAACCTTCTAATGAAATTGATCGTTACCATAAAAAACAATCCAGTGAAGAAAATATTGTAGATTAATATTTTTTAATTCCAGATGAGGAATCGGTGAAGAAGATTATACTGCATGGTGATGCCTAGAAGCAAGAGATTGAATTCAGCGACCGAGATCCATAGTAGTCCTGTGACCCTAATGTGACATCTACAGTTTCTTAGATGAGCAGTGTATCTATAAAGTCAAAAGGAGACAAAAGCAAAGTGCAGGATTGTTTGAGCCTCAGGGCTGCGCACTAATACTAACTGCTTTCGTGAATTACCAAGGATGTGTCTATCTAAGGAAGATATGGTTTTACCACATAGCTAAGTTTAAGGGCTGCCAAAAAGGGCTTGTTTCCCTTCACCCATGACCAATTCTGTCTGCCTGTGCCTGACACAGCAAGCTTAGGAGGCTGAACCAGTGGGTGAACATGCACATGGTCTGCTGCCAGACCTGGATTATTTTGCCCCTGGTGCGGTGTCTGCATTGTGGTGGACACTGGAAGGAGAGGATAAGTCCAACATCCTGCCATTGCACTGGATTAGCCATGAAGAAAACCACCTGCATCGGGCCCTTCTTCTGAGCTATGGGTAGAACTGTGCTCTGCAGGGTTTTCATAGGATCAGAACAGCCACGAGACTGCCTGCAGCAATATATAAGAGTTTTAGGTGGTTTTTTAAGCTGGAGGCAGAGCCTTGCCTCAATAAAGGCTTCTGAACTCCCTTCTATTCTGGAGATTTGGCTTTAGGAAGCTGACATTTTGCCCCCATTGAAAGCATCATCTTAAGAGATTCAGAACAAATGAATATTTGTTGTTTAAAAAAAAAAAAAAAAGTGAAGGACTTAGAGGGCTATAAATAAACTGGCAGAGCTGAAAAGAATAAGAGGCATTATCTGAAGCTAAAAAAGCATTTTTCAAAAGTGGAAGTTGTGTGCAGACAAGGGAGTTTACATAGAACATAAACCCACGCAAATTAGGGTATTAGGTTTAAAACTATAAATGAAGATTTCAAAGTATATTTTGCTAAAGGCAAGTATCCTGATTACTAATAAAACCCCTTCTTAGACCATAAGAAGCAGGAAGCTCTGTAAAGCTCGTAGATGAACAAGAAGTGGGATCTCAAAGGAGGTCATGGAAGAGGGGATAACTGAAGTCTTTATTCACTGCTAAAGAACTCATATCATACCCATACTTTCTACACAAAAATAAGGTCTGGAGAGTTATAGCGTCTTGAATGGTTGGAAGGAAAAAATAGCTCACATAAATTAATAATAAAATCAACCAGCCAAAGTTATTCACCCAGAAATCCCTATGGATGTCAGATATCGATCAGCTGCTCAACTAACTGAAGGGTAAACTTACCACATAAACTGATCTTGAAGTCAGCCAAATAGAAGATACCAGATCTTCAACCAGGCTCCAAAACGTATTTGCATTTGAGACAGTCCATTAAGGAAATGTCCAAAACAACAGTATCAGCTGATGTGCAAGTAAATCTGAACTAATGGAGAACATCAACCTGACTTCTGTGGAAGAAAGCCATGCCCCACTACCTACAACAAGCACTACCTACTACAAGCATCGTCATATGTAGTTATATCCAGTTAGCTTGGTGTCTTTTTAATATCATGAACACTCTTTTGAAGATCTTTCAGGTAAGACCTATGAAGACTTTTATAAAGAAACCAAACTCTCTTGAGATTAATAAGATTAATAATTACTTACAGACCCATCAAAGGATATTAAAGAAAATGGTCCAGGTGCAATTTGTCTCAACACAGCAAAAAAGGCGCTGAATGAGATTCTCAGCATGTTTGCAAAAAGTGAAAGGAAGAACCCTTTCCACTGAGCACATTATTAAGTGACACTTTGCCCACATAGTCAGAGAATGATACAGAGAAAAGAAAAATAGTTGAAAGGGTCACTAAGTTCAAGTTATGGAAGTAATACTCGTAAGGTAAAATTAAACACAAAAATTCAAATTTCCCATTTGTTCTTAGTGTGAGGCCTCTAATAAAAGACCAAAAGTGACATGTCTTACATGCCTCCGGAAACAGAAAAGGAAGTTCAGGTGTATCATCGGTGTCACAGCTCCCTATGTCTTCAAGGCCCGAAATTTGCCAACTTGCCTGGACAAAGAATAGACTCTGGGTACATTCCAAAATATTCTTGGTGAGAATGCTATTTGGAAAAGACATTTCAGTATGAATACTAGAATTTTTATTTCTAATGTACCAGTATATTCATTACAATACTGACAGCATGAGCAATGCATGGAGCCCCTTCTAGCCTGGACAGCACCATTATTCAAACTGGTAGCATTTTCTTCTTGCTACCATTATATCCCCACGTTGATGAAAAATGGGAAACTGCTTCCAAACTATCTGCCTCCAGCAACTCGCCTCTCATCAGTACAAATCAAGACTTAACTCCATGGAAGTTTAAAGGAGGTAAAGCAAAAATCTAGCTTCTGATTTGTGAGATTACATATATGCATCCAAATGTATGCCAACTTCCAAATGTAAAGCATCAGGCCTTACATCTCGTAGTGATCCAAAATGGAACTGACAACTATATATGCATTTTGAATTAAAGCATTCTGAAGGCAAGGGAGGAGATTATTTTGCCTACATCCAGAAACGTCTGCTCCAAGGATCTGAAGCTGGGATGTGGGTATCAGAATGACAAAGCAAGGGTTTGATCAGAGATCCTGCTTTTTCAGCCTTGAGTTGGCCCTGACGGGTTGTATATGAGATGTGCCCTGCAGATATCCAGCCCTCGTCCACCCTTCCTCATCTCCATACTCCCACACACAGTCATAACAGGATTAAAGCATTTAAATAGCCTGGTTACAAAATTGTATTGAAACATAGATACTGATGCAAATTGCACAGCCTTTTGGCACTGTATGAATCATGCCAGGCTTAGAATGATTCTACATTAATTCCAAGTGAGCTGCATTTCCATTTCCAAACTAGTTCTCTTTTGATATTCATACTGTGAATTAACTTCATTTAGATTATTTTCTTTCTTCTTGCAATTTTCCTTTGCATCTATTAATGCTCTTGCCAAGTCTCTGTATACATAACTAATTTCCAAAGCTTCCCTCACCCTGTTCTGTGTTCAATGGTCAGTTCTTCCAAGGCATATAAACAATGGCAATCAGAAACTGAGAAAAAGAAAGAGGAATGTCATGAGCTGATCATCACAACTAAATCTTTATTAGAATCAAAACCAAAATAATTAGGAAAGGGTCTCTTCACACTCTAAGGTTGTTTTTCTGAGTTCCAAATATACATGCTGTTGACTCCAGTCCTACCATTTTGGCCACCCTTTACTTCTTTGTGTGAAAAGCACGCACAGTCCTTTTAAGCCCGTTCCCATTTCCTAAGGCAGTGTGAGTGTTCCCTTGTGCCACCTCCATGGAGAACACACCAACAGTCTCAGCAACAGCACATGCACCAGGCAGCCATCTCCTATCAGAGAAACTGAGATGAAGGAAGGCAAGTCACACTGGTGATACTGCCACCGAGGAACGCACCCTCAGTGAGGGCTGGTATGATGAGTAGCCATACTCATATGATACATTTTCGGATGATATATAAACCACCTTTACCAAGTCAAACATAACTGTGGTGATTTTGGTCCCCATGGAGATTAACTGGCAATGCATGTACAACTCTGCAAGCTGCAGCAGCTATCACAACAGCATTACATTTGCGTTTGACTCTTACT
This sequence comes from Bambusicola thoracicus, assembly GCA_002909625.1. Lineage (NCBI taxonomy): Eukaryota > Metazoa > Chordata > Aves > Galliformes > Phasianidae > Bambusicola > Bambusicola thoracicus. The sequence goes on along the minus strand of PPHD01010991.1, from coordinate 1,255 downwards.
ACCAAAAATTACAAAAACACTTGTGAGAAATACAGTGGTTCATAAATCCCAGTATAGCCTGCTGGGTGAAAAGTTCATTAAAAGTCACATTCAATTTACCAATGACTGTCACTGCCAGATGTGTATATCCCGAGGTAAAGTTTAATATATGTCAACAGCAGCCAAAACGACAAGATAAATGGTGATTAATGCTTAGCTAATTGTTTTACAAAGCATCACTCTAAATAAAGGACTCTCTCTGAAATACACAGCTTAACCCTGAGAATTTAAGCTAACTGGGGTGAAAGTATGAAATAAAGGGGGAAAAAAGAGGTAAAAAGACATAAAAAATTGGAATGTGTTTTCATTCATTCTCCAGGCTACATTTCCATGCTTCATCTAGCTGGGGAGAAAATGTCTTCTTTTCAGATCAATAAACAGACAAACTTTTTGTTCAGATAAGCCACAGCAATAGCGCTCCAAGTCCATTCCCTGAAAGACAATGAAGACAAGCTGGAGTCTCAAAGGCCCAGAAAAACCTAAGTGCTGCTGTTTACAAGCATGTCTAGAGTTTTTTGTCTTTCAGACTTAATAAAGTACTACCGTGTTGCTATCACTGGAATACACATAGTTAAGACTGTTTTTTCATGGTAGGCATGTTCTGGCAGCAGCATCAACTTATGGAGTCCTTCTGTCCCTGCACCTTTACTTTACAGATTATCTGCTTTAGCTCCACACAATGGTGTATCATATCCTCAGTTGTCCTGTGCAAGTGGATGTAGGGCCATGCTGTAAATTGGACAAGCAAAGAAAGCAGAATGGGAAACAGCCACTCATGAACATTGGCAGAATGGTATCATGAAAGCATGGTCTCCACTCAAGCTATGCTATACCACAACCCCCAGTATGTTTAACTTAAATGTCAGGTGGATCTTTGAGAAGCAGTGCTAACTGTGCAGGAAGAAGTGTCCTTGGACATTGTTCTTTTTATGTGTTAGGATGTAAAGAGAATGTTGTTTCCTTTCATAGAACCATAGAATCATAGAATTACTCAGGTTGGAAGGGACCTCAAAGATCATCAAATCCAACCGCAGCCTAACCATAGTACCCTAACTCTAACAACCCTCCGCTATATCATGTCTCTGAGCAACATGTCCAAACGGCTCTTAAACACATCTCAACCACCTCCCTGGGGAGCCTATTCCAGTGCTTAACCACCCTTTCTGTAAAGAAGTGTTTCCTAACGTCCAACCTAAACCTGCCCTGGAGCAACTTG
>PPHD01010990.1:0-19177 GCA_002909625.1 Bambusicola thoracicus | reverse complement strand
GTCCACCCCCTGGTGCTCGCAGGCACCACCCACGACCCTACAGTGCACGCAGGCACCATCCATGACCACCCTATGGTGCACACAAACACCCCCAACCACCCTGCTCACAAACCACAGAGACCACAGGGAACCTTGAGCCAGAGAAGAAACATGGCAGGGTAAATACACATAGTCATCAGAGGTCTGTCTACACAGACAGCACAGCAGTCCGCTAAAGTAGCAATAGGAAGGGCTGAGTTATAAGAACTAAGTTTGTGCTCCATCATTTCTACACATCTTAGAAAGACAACTGAAATATGTCACCAGTAGAGACTGTAACACAGTAACTGTGTTTTACTGCAGCAACAGTCAGCAAGTTACTGCTAAGCTTATTAAGAACAAAGACTCAAAGGCAAAGCTTATTAAGAACAAAGACTCAAAGGCAAAGGCAGAGTAAAATGTTGGTTTTGTAGAGATTTTTTTTCTATAAATTTATTTACATGAAAGAAAGAAGTCCCCTAGAAACAAACATGCACAAATACACCAAACGACTTGTCACTCTTGAAGGAACAACTGTTTCCTCGCACTGGCAAATTCCCTATCTTGTATTTAACCCTCCTCAGACAAAGAATCCTCTCTCCTTAGCATATGTATGGATCTTTTAACTTGGATCCCAATCACAATATTAAAAACAGGTACAGATATGTAGTCTCTGGGAGACTCTGCTCTCTGCATCAAGAATTGTTCAACTGATAATATTAGTCATTATTTGTTTATCAGATGTCAAAAGAGTTTGTGACCTAAACGTGAGTCTATACAGCCAAGGGAAGATATGGAGCTATTCAGCTCAGAAAGAGGCACTTCCTATTTTTAAGGAAAACCAACACAGAGCTACATAGAGTTACTGAGGCCACTCATCTTTGGAAATGCCAAATACTGTTCAGTAACTGTAGAGAACTGCCCAAGAAACTGCATGCCAAGTGCGTGGCTATGCTGCACACTGGGCCCACAGACAGCACGGTCTGTTCTACTCAGAGCCTGTCTCTGTCGGTCACTTCTCTTTTAGCAGGGAATCCCCACATCAGTCCAGACAGCCAAACTGGTGGCAATCATACACTCAATTCTGACACACGACACTAACTGTTAACTTTGCTGGGGTACAGACTTAGCCACACACTGTAAAACACACTGAACAAATCTTACTTCAAATAGTTTAAAAAGAGGTTTCAAAAGATGAAATCAGGCCTGCAGAACTTGATGAATTTTTTCACAGAGAAATGGGGGAAAATTCCTTCCAGTACTTCAGTGTGAAAAAATAAATAACAGAATTTAAAAAAAAAATGTTTGGAATTGATTCTAAAGTATCTAAAGACATGTAAGCTATTAATATTTATGACATCAAATATTAGTTATATTTGATGTCTAACGAAGACTCGTCTGTTTCATCAGAAATAGCTTTCTTATTTTGTCATGCACATGGAGCCAGCCTTATTAATAAAACAAAATACCACAAAGGAAAACAAGTGAAGACTAAGGGTTCTGGTAGATTTTAAGGGTTTGTATACACGTTATGTACTTATTTTTGATGGTTTTCCCTGTAAACTACAAGCTTGGGGAAAAAGATAACTTGAGTGTAAAGTTTAAACTGCTTACAAATAAGAGAGAGATGTTTGAAGCTGAATTGCCTTGTCTGGGAAAAAAAAAAAAAAAAAAAAACTGCTACACAGCACGCTTGAGAATTGTACATCAGCCCGCATTCGTAAGTCCCCAAGTCAACAACTGGAGCAATGCCCAGTGTGGGCACAGGCCCACACATGGCACCCACACAGTGCCAGATCCTGAAGCAGGATGGCCTGCATGGGAGCCCTATCCCCATCGCTGCTGGCCAGGACACTGTCCGCCCTCTGCTCCCCTGTCTGACGTTGGCAGTTAAGAGACAGCATCATTCAAATAGCAGTGGGCATGCCTACAGCTTAAGAAAATGAGGTTAATTTGCCAGCTCATTCACAGACCCACAATTTGAACTCAGGATCTCACGAAAGATGGAATCACAGGCAAACATACAACCATTTTCCTGCAACCAGACTGTACGACATAGACCTCAACTGCCTTGAAAGCTTATGTATACCCTCTCCTCTAAACTTGCACGGTTTTCATAACAACCTGCATTACCTGCTCCAGCCTCTGAGCATAGCTAGTAGTCCCGAGACATTAGTTACATATTCTTTGCCACAATAATTACATATGGAGCACCTTTGTGCCAGTAAAGAAACCAACAACACTTCCCAAAGTCAAGGCAATGCTGTGCAAAGCAGCACACAAGTGCTTGTGACGAATTCAAATGTTATGGTAGGAGGTAACCCAGTAGTACCTATGGCTGAGAAAATAACTGCGGGAAATAAGAAGCTCAGCTGAAAGAAGCCTATGCATCAGAAAAACAACCCTGTACCAGGCTCCAAGCTACAGCACCACTGCCCTCACCAACCAGGGTTGTTCTTTCCATGCTTCAGTTGACATTCAGGTTTATCTAATGATTTTATTTCTTTCGTCTACGTGAGTAGAGGTTTCAGGGTGAGTTGGTGCCCTACGTAAATTAGAATATGTGAATAAATTGGAAAGCTTATTGAATTATCCATGGACAAAGGATGCATGACAGTTGTTTGAACTGAAAAGTCACTTTGTGAATGAATCAAATTCCAGTAAAAAAAGATGTCACACCTACAGTATAGTTAGTCTGATAACTTCACAGAGATGGCTAACCATTATCCATATTCTAATCTTTAAAATGTAATTAACTGTCAGGTTACATAATTCCAGAAGCACAGTAAGAGCAAAACAGGTCGAATGTAGTAAGTTCTAATTTCACTGGGCAGGGAATGGCATGTTGCTCAATGAAAGTAGTCTGTGTTGTAAAGCTTGAATTTGCATCTATGCTTCATAAACATGAGATGGACCTACATCACTGAGAAAGAATCCACAAAATGCCTCTTTATCTGCTTGGCATTAAGACAGGCATGTCCAGCCTACTGTGTGTGAGCCACACGCAGCCCCCACAGCCTGCATTGCATCCCACCTCCTGCCCTGTGCCATCAGTGTGTTGGCTCTTCCCCACTGAGCAGCCTAGACCAGCCCTGTCACACAGCAACAACCAAACCATCGGTGTGCTGTTAACAATGCTCAGCTGAAACTAGGACACAGGGAGGGCACAGTACAGAGCCAACTCAAGTTATGGCAAATAATTTTATGTATTTTGATATACTGGCTAAACATAAGCCTATGAACAGAAAAAATTTCAACTGCACTTTCATTCTGATAAAGGAATTTGAGAACAGGTTTCAACACTGATGAAAAAATCATTAATCTTTTGGTATATTTGCAACTCCATTTTCAGTCAATATAAATACATTGTCTGTGAATTTTCAGATGGGATGTATAGAGTTGGAATTAGATATTCAATCAAAAATTTGACCATGTCTCTTCATCAGACTTTTGTAAGATCTATCTTACCAGAGAAAAATATCCCTAGCTTCACAATCACGCCTTAATTCATGTCATAATTTTTTGATGGTATGTACATTTGTGAACAACTGTTTTCAAGGATTAAGTATAGGAAGAATAAAATTTCATCAAAAATTTCTGACAAACATATTGAGAACTCCATAGAATTGCAACCACTTCCATTAAACCAAACTGATGCAACAGCTTCACAAGAAATGAACGCCAAATATCCCCCTAGTTTTCTGTCTTTGTTGGGTTGCAAAAAGGTTGGACACCCATGCCCTAAGGGATTATAAAGAACTGAATTGGAGTGCAGCCCAGGTGTAACATCTCAGTGCAGGACCTTTTGCCAGCAGGTGAGTAACTAGGCTGGAATCTGTCCCACTTCTTTTTGGTGGTTAACAACACTGATAGTTGTGCATGAGAGCACTTACTTTGTTGGTCATGATGGAAATTCTGATGGGTACTTCAATCTCTTGGAAAATCCTGTACTCTTCCCTAGCATAAATGTTCCCTGTTGAAGAAACAGGACCTCAATTCTACTACTATATAAATCTGATATGGAGGAACCACTAAGATACACGTCTTTCCCTGACATAAATAATATGTGTATTATTAGAGATGTAATATATTAGCTATGTAAGATTCTGTAACTCAGCAACGGTTTTCACCTTTGTTTTGCTGAGAAGAGCTGATGGCTGTAAATGATTTCATTATTTCAGGACACATCTAAGTTATATCTGCAGGGTTTATTGATTTCATTAATATTTCTTTGACTGTGTAGATTTCTTATCTGGTGCACATGCACACATACACACAAAAGAAAAAAGAGAGATAATTTGGCTCCTCAGCTTTAGCCAGCAGACATTGTATTCAGTTGTTTCCAGTTGAGTTTCTAGTGCTCGGCAGCTCTGAAACTGGGCCCTGAGTGACAGTTTTTCACGTTTGCACAACAAGATCTCCTGTTGCATTCACTAGTAGGGCAAGGTGAAGGAAATACATCCTTGTCCTCCCGAAACTGGGAGGAAGGTTACAAGGAAAACTTGTACAAGACAGAGAGATGTAAGAACAACAAAAAGCAAGAAGCAACAAGATGACATCACTACGATTTAGAGGGCTTGGACAGAACAACAAAAGGAGCTGGATGCTTGTGTACCAGAAGGAACTAATCTTGATGCCTGGACTTACAGACCTTGCTCAGATTGTATGATTACGTGGTTGAAGGCACAAAACAGCTAACTATGTTCAAATAAAACAAAACATAGCTTTTTTGTTTGTTTGTTTTTGTTTTTTCCTTCTCTCCTAGAAAAAAAAAACAGAACTCAATTCCATCTTGATCCCTTCTTTTAAAATTATAAGGCAAACAGGCCTGGAATGAATTAAGACAAAGTATTAATTTAACTGTGACAACCAGCCTTCTAATTGAAGACAAGCTATGACCTGTACATTGCTACTAGCAATTCTGGTAGATATATTCTAACAATGGTAACAGTGACAGACGTGCCCTTACGTGCAGGGCACAACTATAAGAAATTAGTCAGTGAATTCAGTAGGAGTAGTATCTTTGTATCTTCCCCCTGTAAAATTGCACGAAAAATGGTTCTAGATTACAGATTCATTTGAGATGTGTGGGTTAATATTTTGTCCATGAAGATAAGTGTAGTGAAATTTTAGGTTTCTTTCCCACTCAGAATGCAGTTAGGAGTTCACCTATCCACCCCACCATTCAAGTCTGACCCTAAAGCCCCCCTTGCACTGGCCTGTTCTGGTAATGACAAGGTCCAGCTATGAGTTGAAAGGCTCCCTTGTATGTGTTCCTCTGAGCCTTCTGAGTGTCAGGAAAGGACATAGCTGAATATGATCCTAAATCTACTCTAACTGGCATGAGAAAGAGCTTGCAGTTTGCACATGATGTTTCTGCTGCACGTAATTAATTGTGAAACCAGGTATTGGCTATATATTCTACCTTATGCATGTGCACACGCATGCAAGTGAATGCTGATGGGATTATGTATGTGGGGATATTCCTGAATTTTGTTTTGTTTTTAGAATGTCCTGCAAATTTAACTAAACTGAATCAATTTACAATAAAAGACTTTGTGTGGCTCTACTTATATATCTTTCTTATGCATTTGTCCAATCAAAATGATAATATAGACAAACTATGGACTGCAAAGTGTATTATCCAGCAATATCTCATTATTATGCAAAAAATCAGATATTCACAGCAACTGTCTCATCTATTTATTGTTTGGTTACTCATCTGGAAATTTTAATACTTTCTTCAGGGGCAGGGGCTGGCAATAAAAAAATAGATCTATATATCAAACCTTTAACTTCCAGCCATCATTGTGTGCCATAATACAGATGGAGTAGCTATCAGCTCTCTTTACTGTGTTGGTTTATTTACTTCAAGTAAGAATAAAGATTTAAAGAGAATAAAGTCAGAAAGTCCACTGTGACCTAAATTTCAATGTTCCAAAGTAGAAAGAAAAATCTTGACACACACAATAAAAAAACTGAATGTATTAATTCATATGCAGCTACAAGGCTAATTAATTTATTAAAACTATGCACCCATTCTTAATCTTTGAACTCTTTTTTTTTTTCCTCTAAGCACATGAGTGGTTCTGTTGAAACACATCAACTTCCAGGCTTGCATCTCTCTACGTGTAGGTCACATCACAGCTAACAACACTAAAATCCAGATATGCTGTCCTTAGTGTAGCAGAACACTTCATTACAACGCTCTCTTCAAGCATGTCACTGGTCCTGCTGAACGTTATCTCTAAAAGGGCCAATGGTCCCAAAACTGAGAGTTTGATACGAAAGAAGACAAAACTCTTGGGAAGCGTCTGTATAGCTTCCGTTCTTCTAACCAAATTCAGCATCAGCAATTGCATCAGTAAAGTGGCTTAAGTAGAATGAGCTTGTGAAAGCCCTGTCATTTTAACTGCCATTGTGCCATTACAGTTTCATCTACCACTTCCTAATAATACCGGGAGAGGATTCCATTTTCTCAAAATTAATAGAGCTTGATTTAACAGGAACAGCAGCTCTCTTTCCAGCCACATACTTATCTCCTGCCATGTCTACATTCTCCCCTATTACAATATTAATATGTTGGTACAGTCATTGGCACTACTCAAAGCACACAGTGGAACTCAGAAGCTCCAGGTTCTGTCTCTGTGCATATTCTAAATATGATCACTCTCTCAGTGTATTAGCCAAACATCTTTGTCATACCATTCCGCATGACCGTTAACTTCATGCCTCCCTCCCAAGTTTAGTGTCTCAATACTGCATTTGGCTCTGTAGGGACTGAGCCCTCTCATTCAAACTGAGCTGGTTCCAGCAGGAGCCCCATGCACTTGGAGCTCTTTTCAAGACCTTGATTTTACTATAAAAATAAAAAATATATCACACAACCACTTGTGTGCTTGGCCAAGACAGTTTCACACAGCTCTGTGTGGTTTCACCTCTCAGACAATTTGCAACCACTGTGAGGAGACAAGCCAGTCCTGCGCACATCCCACTGGCTGCTGGTTTCTTGGTTCTCACTCAGTCCTCAGCAGGCTCTGGATGCGCCCCCCCACCATGCACTCAGCTAGAGCAGCTGCTTCTGGTTTCTCACATTGACAGCAAGTCAGCCAAGCCAAGGTGCACACATTTTTCCTCCCAAAAGGCTACTAGCAGGAAATGCATCACCATTTGCTATCCAAGCCACACAGACCAAAAAGCTGTTAAAGATAGATAATATTCCCTCAAATGAGCTTAGAAAGGAGAATTTATCTCCTGGTTAACATATGCTCAGATACGATTTTCATATTTTGTTTCAAATTTTAATTACATGAATTATAACTTAATCATTAAAAAAAAAAATCTTGAGAAAAATCAGGCAAAGAACACTTAGTACAAGAACTGCATTATTCAGAAAGAATCATCAGATTAAAACAAAGTGAGATGGGAAATTGCTACCACACACATTGCTTTTAAGCCACCTTGCCACAAGTGCTCTCACCTGCAGTGGGCCAAGTCTGAAGGAAAGCAATACCACTTTTCAGTTATTCCCCTAACTATGTGCACATCGTTAAAATGATTGCAATTTAGCATCCACATACCAGTCATTACACATGCTGGCTTTATTACGATGGCTGACTTGGAATGGCCAAACATCTACAGAAGAGAGGAAATTCCAGGCAGAAGTGTGGAAGGGTTTCAGGAAATAAATCTGTATGAATATCAGTGCATTCCAATGCAATTCAGATTTTTTCTGTTTATTTGCTGAAAAAAAAAAAATTGCTTCTACTGTTTTGTTATGCTGGTAAGCTACCGTACAATTCAGAACCTGAATAAAATCAAAGTGAGCATTTAGCACTTGCTCCCTGTGCCTTTGAGTAATACTAAATGAAGTGACCCCTGGGCCTTTGCAGATCCCCAGTGAAATCAGACTGCTCTTTGCTACAGGCATTTGAACAAGTATAATGACTTTGGTAGGCTCCAAACTTTCTAAAATCAGGCATGCTCCATATGTTCCTTTCTGTTTGGAAAGCTGCTAACAAATTTGGCAGGCTAGTACAACCTAAACAAAGCATACAGTGTCACAGTCTTTGTTAACACTACTGATTGCATGCATGCTCATAGTTGCCAAGCACTGCTTTTTTAAAAAAACTTCCATTTTCTGTAGATTGTAATAAAATATCAATTGATTTTTATTTTCCATAAACTACTTTTGGTTGGAGTGTGAAAACAACAATCACTGAAATCGAACAATTAAAAGTCGGTCCTTCCAGGATATTTCACAGCTACTTTGTTTATTCTTGACACTATTCTGCACAAGTAATCAGAAAATGAACTAACTTGTCTGAGGAGTTACTTAGCTTGGCAGCTGAGGCTCTGGAAAAGTTGCTGTATGTCTTTAAAAAGAACCTAATGGCATTGCTTGAAATTGGTTGAGAAGTGATTGATGGGGTTATTATCATCTACTGCTTCTGTTTACCCCAAATTAATCTAAAGCAGAGTTGTAAATTATTTAGGTGTTAATATTCACTACCCTTCGTCTCCACAGACATAGCTGAAATTGAGAATAAGTAGACCTCCTTTAGCCTACCTCCAAACAGGAGAAGTTCAGTGTTCATGCAATAGATAACTACCTCCTGCTGAGCTCCTCGTATCTCAATCACCAGACCTAGCCCATCCTTGGATTATTACCTTTTATGGAAGAAGAGGTGCAGTCCATTTAAACCAACATTACATTATCTCATTTGTATGTCCTTCAATAGCAATTCTTGACCTTTCAATAAAGAATCTAGATGAATTTGAGCATAATTTGGTCGTCATTCAAACAAGCACGTAAGCATTTTGTTAAATCAGTCCTGTAATTAGGAAACCCCTTCACTATCACATTTTATTTTCAGCATCAATAAAATATGCAAAAGGAAAAGTATAATTATTTGGGGGATTGCAGGTGCCCATTGTGCATATATATTTCTACCAACATCAGAAAGCTTGGGATAATTCTTTTTGACACTTCAGACCTGTCAGAAGGCAGGCTATATACTTCAGTTTGTGTTTGTACTCATGACAAAGGAGAGAGTTTACAAGCATAGAGTTTACAACCTCTTTTATGTATATGAGATTACTTCTAGAGAATTCTTAAAATAACTCCTTTATCCATTGAGGCTAAAGTTTCCAAAAGAGGAATCATTAGATTCATAATCTGAATCCAAAATGGTAATATCATAGCAAATTGCCTGGTTTGAAGTGATGGTAGCCGAATTATTCCTGAATTTTGCCACTAGAATACCAAGAAACCAAGAAAGCAATGTTTTCTGCAGGAATTTGAGACTGAGCTTTCCACAGCAGATAAACCTTGAGAATCTGACACCTGAACAAGCTAGGTTTTAAAGCGTCCAATGTGCCAATTATTTTCAGTGAGTTTACTGTCTGAAACTAGAGGCATAAAGCTATTACCAGTATATCCTGGTGGATGAAAACTGTCAATTGAATTAACTAAAAAAATACAAAAAATTATTTTTATATAGAAACCCAACTCTTACGTAACATTTGAACTGTTATTTCCAAGATAATTCTGAAGCTTTAATCCTAGGTTTCATTTCCTACACAGGTAATTCCTGTTCTCAGGTTTTCTCCAAAAAGGCATCCTGTTACAGGCTTTGACTGTCTCCCATTTGCAGCTGTAATTATACTGCAGTTTTAGAGTTGAGGTTTATAATCAAAGGGATGGACAACTCTTTTGGTCCTCAGTTGGGATCTCAAGGTCTGTGTCAGAATTACTAGTATGACTGTTCTCAGAGCTGGAAAGACCATCAAGAAAATGCAGAGAGCTGCCCTTTAGCATCACTGAACTAGAAGATGATCTGTTCAGAAGCCAAAGCATTAGGTTTGGCTACAGTATTTGCTATTGTCATTTAATGAATCACAGAATGGCTTGGATTGGAATTGGCCTCAAGGATCATCAAGTTCCAAGCCCCCTATCATAAGCAGGGCTGCCAGCTGCTAGATCAAGTACTACATCAGGCTGCCCAGGGTCCCCATCCAACCTGGCCTTAAACTCCTCCAGGAATGGGGCATCTATACCCTGTCTGGGCAGCCTGCTCCAGCACCTCACCACTCAGTAAAAAACTTTCCCCTGACATCTAATCTAAATCTCCCCTCCTCTAGTTTAAAACCATTCCCCCTTGTCCCATCACTATCTACCCTTGTGAAAAGCTGATTTCCCTCATGTTTATAAACTCCCTTTAAATACTGGAAGGCCACAATGAGGTCTCCCCACAGCTTTCTCTTTTCCAGGCTGAACAAGCCCAGCTCCTTCAGCCCATTTTCATTGGAGGTGTGCTCCAGCTCTTGGATCATCTCAGTGGCCCTCCTCTGGGCCCTCTCCAAAAGCTCCACATCTTTCCTGTGCTGGAACCCCAGACCTGGATGAAGTACTCCAGATACGGCCTCACGAGGGCAGAGTAGAAGGGGATAATCACCTCTCTGTCCCTGCTTGCCACCCCTCTTCTCATGGAATCCAGGACACCATTGGCTTTCCAAGCCGCAAGCGCAACCTACTGGCTCATGTTAGGGCTGAGTACTTCAGCCTTCTCTGTATCTGTTGTAGCCAGTTCTCCTTTTTCATTTAGCAAAGGAGGTACAAACAATCTTTGCCCTGTCTCTTTTGGTCTATTTACCTGTAGAATACCTTCCTGTTGTTTTTAACATCCCTTGCCAAGTTCAGTTTCATCTGCACCTTGGCTTCTCTAATCCCATCTCTGTAAGTCTAGATAGCATTCCCCTATTCTTCCCAGGTGATGTGCCCTTGCCTTCACTTACACATATAAAAGTTATACATGCACTTTTTTTCCCCAAGTTTGTCCCTCAGGTCCTTGCCAAGCCACATTGGTTTTCTGCCTCCCCTGCCTGCATTCTTATTCTGAGGGATGGAGAGCTCTTGCACTCTCAGAAAGGCATCCTTAAAGAGTATCCAGCTCTGTTCCACTCCTTTGTCTCTAAAGACTTCTTCCCAGGAGATCTTGTCCAACAATTCCACAGAATCATAGAATCACTCAGGTTGGAAAGGACCTCAAAGATCATCAAGTCCAACTGCAGCCTAACCATAGTACCCTAACTCTAACAACCCTCTGCTAAATCATATCTCTGAGCACCACATCCAAACGGCTCTTAAACACATCCAGGGATGGTGACTCAACAACCTCCCTAAAGAGCCTATTCCAGTGCTTAACCACCCTTTCTGTAAAGAAGTGTTTCCTAACATCCAGCCTAAACTTACCCTGGTGCAACTTAAGGCCATTTCCCCTTGTCTTGTCACCTGTCAGCAGTGAGAAGAGACCTACCCCACTCTCACTGTAAATGACTTTCAGATACTGGAAGAGAGTAATAAGGTCTCCCCTCAGCCTCCTTTTCCCCAGACTAAACAGCCCCAGCTCCCTCTGCCTCTCCTCATAGGGCTGATTTTCCAAGCCCTTCACAAGCCTTGTTGTCCTTCTCTGGACCTGCTCCAGCACCTCCATGTCCTTTCTGTACTGAGGTGCCCAAAACAGAACAGAGTACTCAAGCTGAGGCCTCACCAGTGCCTAGCACAGGGGCAGGATGACTTCCCTAGTCCTGCTCACCACACCATTCCTGATAAGCCAGGATGCCATTGGCCTTGGCCACCTGGGCACACTGCTGGCTCATATTCAGCCAACTGTCCAACAGTACACCAAGGTCCCTTTCCATCAGGCAGCTTTCCAGCCACACTTCCCCAAGCCTGTAGGGTTGCCTGGGGTTGTTGTGACCATGCATGACCCGACCCCATAAACAGCCTGAAGTCAGCTCTCCTGAAGTTCAGGGTCCTGACTCCACTCTTTGCCAGGTATGCATTCCTTGAAATCACAAACTCTACCAGAGCACAGTTGCTGCAGCCCAGGCTGCCTCCAATCTTAATATCTTTAATTATCTCCTTCATATTGGTGAACGCTACGTCCAGCAACGCTTCACCTCTGGTTGGTCTGTTGAATATTTGAACCTGAAAGTTATCATCAGTGGATTCCAGGAATCTCATGGATCACTTACAGCTTGTCACCCCTAACTTTAACCCACAGGCTCTCCGCCTGTTTTCCTGGCTGTTTCTCAGAGGGAGATCCTCACAGTCTATCCACTCCTTAACATAGAGGGCAACTCCCCCATCCTTCCTACCTTGCCTATCCCTTCTAAAAAGCTTATAGCGCTCAACAGTATTGTTCCAGTAATGTGAATCACCCCACCAAGTTTCTGTGATGGCAATATGATCACCGTTTTCCGAGTGCACTATGGTTTGTAACTCCCCTTGCTTATTTCCCATGCTGCGTGCATTGGTACAGAGGCACTTCAGCTGGGCTTCCAGCCACACTGCCTTCCCAGAGAAGCCCTCCTGCAAACCCCTTGGGGCAAATCCGAAGATTTCCTCCACCACTTCCTAGAGTGACAGCATTCCCTGGCTTCTTCATTCCCTTTCCCTCAGCAGCTCCCAGAAGCTGGAGTAACTTCTGAGGCTAACATAGGTACTGCTTTTCTGCCATGAATTTGGCAAAGCAGAAGTCATTTATTCGATATGAAAGTTGATCTCAGATTCACATTCATTTAATCACTGCATGTCAAAGGATAGGTCAACTGATTTCTGGACAGCAGAGATTTAGAAATTCAAGAGTTTAAAAGAGAAAAAAAGCACACGCACCTTTCCTAACCAGATGATATGCTCAACCGCATATTCAATACGCAGGGTCCAAACCACCACACAGTTATGGAGTACATTAAAACTGGGAATTAGGCCTATTTGGACAGGTAGTAATTTTATGCTACATTTCTACTAGCACACAAGTACCAGAAATAGTGAAATTTTACAGTATGATGGAGAAAGCAGAGATGAGAATTCTCTCTGTCCTATTGTCCAACCCAAAATGCTTAAGACATGCAATAATCACTGAAATTAGTCTTTCATTAGCACTAAAGAAATCAGTTTCTAAATGTTTTGTAGTCGATTATTGTTTCTGCTTAAAGATGCTGATCTTTGCATTTGGTTAGTACCTGTTTTGTCATCTAACATGACAACCTTCTGGCTGATTCTCCACAGCAACCTGAAGAAACTAAGTACTTTGGTGGCAATCTCTGTTCTGCTGCATGTGTTTTATGGGGGTTAAAAAAGCTGCAGGAGTCATGACCAATTTCTTTGGCTTTAGATGTACAACTGTAAGAAACAGAGCAGTTGAATCAGCTGAGTCATGCTGAGTCTGTTCCATTAGTCTGTGTCTGTCAGACACGGACTCTTGCCTCAACTGCGCTGACTTCTTCAGTTTCAGTCCCATCCCTACACCAATAACGTCCCACTGGTTTCAAAACCTACTTCATTCTTTACCACATTACCTCTTCCTTCTGGAGATTCCAAGAATCTCTGACCCACGGAGAAAGCCACACAGAGGGTTTGTGGGCATTTATGTCTGCCAAAATGACAGACTGTAAGACAGCAGACACTTGGGAAACCCATTAAAGCCAGATGGTTTGTTAAAACATATGTTATATAAGAGCACAGCCTGTAGGCACCTTGAAGAAGACAAGCCTATGGCTAATAATGGCATCAACGAACAACTGAAATCACATAGGAATTACAGCAACTAAGAGCAAAGCCTAAACTGCAGTTTCACCCAGGGAAGTGCAGATGAGATTAAATCTGTTCGAAAGCACATATTAAAATTAATTCCCTGAATCTGAGACAGAGATGCAAAATCTGCATGCCAGCAAATAAGTATTTTCCAACTTCCTAAAATCTGTCTCTGTCTAAATGAAGTAATACGGACCACATATCATGAGCACAACCATTTTAACTCCTTTCAGTGACTGAAGTCTAGACTTTTGCTTCTGCTTACCAAATATTCAACTCTGCTGCTGTTAGCATTAGTCCTCAGAGAACCCAAATATTTACGAGGCCTAAATATTTACACAAATCTTGAAAGTTAGAGTGTTACTATGCATTTGCTGTATTAGCCATTTATCTTTGTATGACATTTCAGATTAAATATAATCTATGTATACAAAAATAGTTTGGATGTACTGAACATGTAGGAGCAGAAATATTCCTTTCTTGTATGGCCTTTCACCAGGTAGCTTCCCATACATATTACTAAAAGTGCTCTCCGTGGTAAGAGGTAACTACATGAGTAACTGTATGGGGCAGGTATTCCTTTCTAGAGGAAGCAAAGATTTATGAAACACTTACATAAAGAGTGCTGATAGGAGCAGAGGACAAGCACGAGAATGAATCTAAAATAACAAATTCCCATTTGCTTCCATGGACTTACATCTTGGCTGCTGCACAAATAGTAAAGAACCAAACTGAGATCCACAAGGAAAGGACATAATCCTGTATTAGATCTATGAGCAAAGAGGACATGAATGTGTCAGCATAATTGATCAAGAACACACCTTACCATTCTGTTTTATATGCACCCTAGAGGCAGGTGACCTGGACAGACTGAACAGAATATATGTCAAGACAGGCAATCTTTGCTACTTTTCCTCATAAATGAACTACTAACAGCTACCACATTTCTCTTTAACTGAGCAAGCAGCTTGTTTGTCAGCTGATGTACATCTGCTGATCATTTTTATTCCTGGGACTCCAGGAAGCTACAGAAGTTCCAAAATTGCCAACAGCAGGTAAATAACAAGAACAAAATAATGAACTTCAGCAGAAAGTAAAGAAAAGGCATCTTAAATTTCTGGATTTCATTGGATAAAATAACCAAGAATGGGCAATTATGATGTTTCTGCTGCTATTCCTGCTAGCAAGTTATTGGCACTGTCAATGGGAACAAATTCTTTCCAGGTAATAGCATAACTTTTGCAGAGTTGTTATGGCCTGATCGTTTTTAAGAAAGCAAAGAACACAGTGATAAACCAGTAAAATTACCTCGGTCCCTACTAACATAAACAATAAGCGGGAAGTCATGTGAAATGATCTCCGTGTATTTGTTTTGAAAGTTACAAATATTACACCTTAACTTAATTCCTTCAAGACTCTCTTTCTTTTCCTGTACGTTGGCCCTTGCCTTCCTGTCAGAATCCTCACTTTTCATCGAGGAAGCTGATTTCTTAGCACTGCAACAGAACACAAACCTTTTCTAAATTTCCTAGTGATAGCGAGGCTGGGATGCTCTTTGTATATGCTACTTAAATGAATTAAATCAACTCAAATGTGTGATCTCTCCAGACAAAGATGAAGGTTACATAGTTTAAGGATGAAATATAGACCATCCTCTACAAAAGCACTGTGTTGCAGTTTAATTAAAAGAATTCATTAAAGTCGTGCTCCATCCTAGGTAATTAGTATGCATAATTTATGCTTTGCCTAATACACAAGGGCAGTAGCCTGAATAATAAACTCAAGTTAACCTTAAGTGGAAGAAATTGAATGGTCAGATGTTTATTTAGCTCAGGTTTGCTCAAGAGCTAAGGTTAAAGAGGTGAAATTCTGTTATAGTTAATTAATTTCTTCAATTTTCTTCATAAAATGCTGCCTACCAAGTGGGATGAAAGGCTTTTTTCTTTTCTTAATGAAGGGTATCTCTTGCCCACATCCATTACCAGTTCTGTTGCACAGTCTGTGATGATGTAGACGCAGTTTCTATTAAGGATTTAACCTGAAAGTAGGTAGCTCTGAAAATTCTCAGTGAGATCCAAGTGTAGCAAAAGGGTCCAACACCAACTCTCAAAGGAAGGGCTTCTGTAACCTGAAGTCACTGGCTTTCACAGCACCCTGACCTACTGCCCTTCCTACCTCATCTTCCAGTTCCTGCCTCTGTCTCTGGATTGATTTAACTTCAGTTGCATTGCCTCACAGCAAACCAAACCAGGAAACTGATGTGACCAATAAAAAGCAAAACAATACACTTCATTTTGATGAACTATTTTCCATAGGATTCAGTTCACAATATGCCCAAAAATGCCATCGCGTCAGCATTTCTGAGTGTCCACAAAAGGATCAGCAGTGATTTGAGCTACAACTACTACTGAATACCTTATTTACCTTGTTACACCCACTGACCACTAAGCATTTGTTCCATAAAGCAAAGAGAATGATTACATACAAACTGTTAAAGTGCAGCTATACTACAGCACTCCTTCATGAGTAACATCTCCCTGAGCCCTCAGGCATCCTTGTGACTAAGTTCTGCTCTCATACAAGTCTGTGAAAGCCAGGCCTATGACTTGCAGATCCCATGAAAAGACACAAGGATGTCAGGCAGATTTGCAATAGACAGAAAGCAGGGCAGACACAGTCGGATGCCTCAGAACAGATTTGCTACTTGCCTAGAGGAATTCTGAAGTTCACTGTCAGAAGAGAAATCTTCCCCAAAGCCTTCTGGTAACAAGAAGACAGATCAGGAGGCAGATCAGGCCTAATGTCTTTTTACCTCCAGAGCCTTAGCAGCCAGTTAAGGATAGTAGGAAAACTTCAAGAACACAGGAACACAGTTATTAACGTGAAGTTGGATGGGAGAGCTGTGTTCACATCTGTACTGCGTTGCAGCACAAGTTCCATTCTAATGTACAGAGAGGGGAGGGCAAGTGGGTGGCTGACAGTGCAAAGAAGTTGTGGGATGAGAGGAGGTACAAGTGAAGCTGCAGGGCTCTGCAAGGTTTCAAGAACAAAGCTTTGAGAAGAATTTTGAATGTTATTTTTCCTTCCCTGAAAATTTTATTCTAACAGCAGGGCAGTTGGGTTGGCATTGGCTTATTAGTCACAAAAATATTAGAGATGTCCATCCATGTCAAAGACTAGTTGATTCAGTTGGCTTGAAGTACAGATTTCACTTTGATAGATAGCTGTTTCCCTACTTAGTAACTCATTAGCTAATACATAGGTAGCTTACTTCCCATAGCTCTCTTCATCCTGTCAAAACTTTTGCCTTGTGCACTCTCACATTTCTCCCTATCTTCTACCCACGTTAGGAATTCAACGTATTTCCAGTCTTTACAAAAGAAAACCTATGGTTGATTTGGTGTTTTCCGCTGTTGCCTGAGTGGGAAACCCTAATGAAGTGTGCGGGGTTTAGATTAGGCCTAATGGAAGATGCTGAATGGGTTTTTAGCTTTCCTTCAAACTTCTATTTGACTGCTGCTTTCTGTTAATATTTCATGTTCCAGCAACAGCATAAAAACTAGTGGCATTTGTCTGAGGTAACAGGGAATCTGCAGCCAAAAGCCAGGTCTTCGCACATCCTCCTATGACTGTGATAGCTTCTCTCCCAAACAGACATGTGACACTTTGTAACTCTCAAATACAGAAGAAAGACTATCCAAGCATTTCCATACTTTTTCTGTTTGTCTGTTTTGTTTTTTTAAGTTGAAGACCAAATTCATTCTGTGATACGATCTGCAGTAATGTTAGGAGTTTTGCTCTAAAATACATAGATGATACTAAATCAAATGAGGTCTATTCCAAGTTGCATCACCAAGGAGCCTTTATTTGCTATCTGTTGTATTTATTTGTGCAATGGCCAATAAGGAAACTTCTTCTGAGGGTGAACTATTATTACTCCCCAGCTTTCACTGGTGATCTCGGTGTTGGCTTGAACATCTGCCACTACCACATTCACAGCGGAAAGAGATGAACGAATGAGAGTCATCCTGCAGAACCAATTGATATGGTATGGAGGTCCAGAACTCAAACTTACTGAGAGTGAGGGCAAAAGGCGGGCTATATTTTGCTTCAAAGGAAGTTGAATCTATGCTGATTGAAATAGATTCACCAGTCCCAACAAAAGTCTGCCCTTCTTTGGATAGGAATGCTTTGTTTGCATGGGAGTCCTTTGGCTTCAGCTGGTAGCACTTAGATAAGGCTTGGTCCCAGAACCACTAAAGCCTGTACAAGTCTGTACAAGTCTGCAAGCAAACAGATTTGGTCATGCCTTCTGGAACGTATAGCAAGAGAGCAATGCCAGCCATAGAAGCACAGCAACTTTAAAAACTAACGTGTTATTCATGCTACATGTTTCTGGTCTTGTATTCTCTTTTCTAGATGACTCAGATTAAATTTAGTAAGTCAAAATGATGGATGAAAATCATTTTCAGTCACATGCGCGCATGCTTTCAAAAATTCACGTGTATAAATTTTCACGATTCAAACAAGAAACTTAAACAACAAAAGTGTCCAATTTTAAGACCAGCTACAAACTTCCAACAAAATTCACATTTCTAGCACTAAGCAATGACCAGCTCATACAAATGTCTCTTAGACTAACTGCACTGCATTTCTCCTTCCAAAATATAAATATTCTCTTGTTTTGAACAAGTACATTTATGAAAGCTGTTACCGACAAAGAAAACAGTTGGAGGGCAAGCAAGTTTTACAAAACAGAATCTAGTCTTCTGCTGTTGAACTGGAGTCTAACTCAAAACATACACAAAGGTCACTGCATTACAGAGGGAAACTCATTTTGCTGCAGCTAAGGTACAAAACACAGTTGCTCAATTTCATACCGTTTCATGAAATACTATTACAACTACTGGTAAATTTAAATAATTTTATCTCACTTCCATATGATAGCATGAAGTAAATTAGAACTTTTTCATCATCTATTACCCAGTAATACCTAAATGCAGAGTTACACCGTAAGTACGGTCCAAAGCCAAATGATCAGGCAGTCCTAGACCCTGGAGAAGCAACTAAATTGGTTAACAAAACTATTTAACCGGAGAACAGAAGCAGAACAATAGATTTACTGAAATTAATCAGAGTGGATTTCATGGTTATTATTAACTATAAGACATAATACTGTGACAGACTTTATTAATTTTATTATTAAGGCTTTTGAAATTGTTTCTAGATACACAGCTAGATGTACTCCTGAAAAAAATTGGACAAACTCCATTAATCTAGCAGTTTTCCTATCTTTAAGCTATCTTTTGCTGGAACAGTTTTCCTGAGGTGTCTGTGCCCTGCAGGAGCAGCAGGCTTCTCGCCAGAGTTGGACACCCCCCCTCCCCACAACGCTACCATCTAGTTTGCTCCATTACTTTTAATAACGTGGCACATGTCCAAAGCTCTAACAGCGTCACTTCACTGGGCACCTCAGTGTGTCAAAGGGTGCTCAGCATATTAAGCCAGATATTTATCTCTCTTGGATTCTATTTTTAGGTTTATTAAAAAAAAAAAAAA
>PPHD01010989.1:0-11695 GCA_002909625.1 Bambusicola thoracicus | reverse complement strand
GAGTGGTAGGTTATTTGTTAGGTTTATACTATGTAAGAGGTATTGCATGTAAGCTTCTCAGTCATGTTCTTAACCACCTGCTTGCTGCAGAATTGGATTTCAGCATAATACTTTCAATCAGAAAAAAATACATGAAAATAGGAGGTGCAAAGTGGAGATCATGTTGATTTAAATGGAATTGCGTGTATTTTCAGTTCGGAAAAACAACTTTCAGTAAAGCAAAGCAGTATTCAAAACGGAGGTCTAGAACACAAATCCTGGATAACAGTGTAGATCAGGTTACAGGTTCTAAGCTTATGTGTAAAGTTGAACATTGATATGAACTGGGGAATTGCAGTCTATCTTAAGAACAGGGCTTGTCAGTCAATCCCAAGGTATTTTGGTAGAGCTTTTGATTCCCTTCAACCAACAGCTTGTGTGTGTGTGTGTGTCTACTCAAAGAATTAGAAATGTGTTCTTTTTTGTAGTAACACCGCAGTCAAAATTTTAAGACATCAACGTTTTATTAATATGCCTTCTCTATAGAGATGTAGTTTCTAAGCAGTAAAAATAGGCTTTTCTCTCAGCGGTCGCCATCAGTGCTGATAAAACACTTCAGTATTATGAGTGTTGACGAAGTGAACACCTATTCAAATAAAAGGCATGGTATCTACCTCTGCATGTGTTTTTGTAAATAAAATTGTCCTGTTTTTTATGTGGAAGAATTGGCTTTGTGATACAGACACAAAAGAAAATTACTAAGCTGTTTTAGCAGTCGTGCTGTTTGTGTGAATAAAAGTATATGTAATACATACAATTTATAATGGAATCCAACAGGAACAGGTTGTACCATTCTCTCGGTCCGGGGACAAGAGTGTCACGAAATGGCTATCGAGGCCACATGAAGGCCAGCAGGTACAATCCCCACTGCACACAGAGGTGTCAAACTTTCCCTCTGGTGTTGGTGATTTGGTTTGGTTTAATAATTAAGTGGTGTTTTCTGATGTTCTCTTTTTAACTTACACGTCCAAATAAATAAAGGTAAAGACCTTTTTTCTTCAGACTTAAAACTTTCTCCTTCTGTGACTTAATCTGTATCATCGTAAGGGCTTTTGTTCATTCTGGTCTGCAAATCCCAATTCTGAACCACTGGGTCTCTGTAGCCATGCTTAAAGCTATTCTACCGTTGGTAGCTTTTTAACTGCGTGCCACTGTGTAGTAGTGTTGGTAGTTCTGCAGACAGCGAAGTTCCTTCTTGTGCTAATGGATATAGCACTCAAAATGTTTTCTTTGTTAGTGGTTATTTATTGAATTCCTTTTCCTCAAGACAAGTGAGATGGTTAAACTGAGTAATGCATGAAATTTGGCCCCAATTCCATATAATATATGAAAGCTGATCTACTAATACGACTGACTCTTCTGAGTAATTAAGCATTGTCTGCAGCTGTGTGGCACTGTAATTGGGAAAGAAATGGCAGATAACTATGCATTATTTCATGTTAAGAAGCAAGCATTGTCTCACTGAGTTAAACTCATGTTCCCATCGATGTCCAAAATTGTCTCCACATCCTCATCCTCAGTAGGTGCTGCAATGAAAAGGCTTGCTGGATTTCCAGTTCACTTTGAATAGGTACAAGTGTAGGATGGATAAAGCAGCAAATGCTGGCTTACTTCAAAACAAATTTCAGACACTGCATAACTTCTTGGTTTTTCCAGAAAGCTGCTGGGTTCAGCATTGAGTTGTATGCTCTGATTGACATTTACTGAAATGATTCTTGTTGTGAATTTTTCTGATAGAAAATGTTTTATTCTCCAGTCAGCTTCGTAACTGTAATAAAACTAAGTTTTATTTTTTCAGTGCTGTAGCTGACATTTGTTTTTGCCCTTAGCTCCTATATCCTATGTGTGTTAGATCAGGATCAGGAGCACACCAGATGCATTAAAACACCTTAAAGCTGTGGTTTGGGTTTCTGTTCTTTGTTACTGCTCCTGCTCACTGTTCTTGCTCTTGGATATTTTTAAGATTATGCATGTTTGAGCTTATGCTTTGTTTTCTGATGTGCTAATGATTCCAGTGTTTCTAACAAAAACAACAGAAAATTCACAGTCTTTCCTGCAAGAACTGAAGGAGATGTTTTAACACAGAAAGCAACAGTACTCCAAATGTTTGCCAGTTAAAATCAATTGCTCTTGATTTTGAGTTGTTCTTGGCTTTAATTCTTCTTTTAATTAAAGATTACCTGCTTGGCTAGTTTTTCAGATCACTTTTGCTTGTGAGTGTAAATTCCACTGCAGCAATTCCTCGTAACAGCCAAAGTCCTTTTCCACAATGAAGTCTAATAAATAAGAAGCTGGCAATTATAAATTAAAATACAGATGTTTGCAGTAGTTTGAGGTAATGATTGGAGAACTTCACTAGGAAAATTATATTCTTTTCACACACTTTTTCACATGCTCCTTTCAGCTCTCTAGAATCTGAAGATTTGGCTGTTCATTTGTATCCAGGAGCAGTTACTATTCAAGGCGTTCTCAGAAGGAAGACTTTGTTGAAAGAAGGCAAAAAACCCACAGTAAGATTGATTTATTTATTTATTTTAAGAGAGCCCTCATTTTCTCGGTTTCTCCCTTTGCTCAATTATAAGTACAATAAATGGCAAACAGGGAATTGATTTAAGTGTCTGAGTTCTCCTTTGCCTCGCTGATAAAAGTTAGGGTCACTGCTAGATTTTACATTCTTCTATTTGGTGGATTTATTTAGTTTATTAGGATATGCCCATGATGTAGAAAGTGGAAGAGAAGTGTAAGGCAGCTTAATATTTTGTACAAATTCTGATAACTTTAAAGGTTACATCTTCCTGAATGATAGGTGGATCCTTACAGTTTATCAATAGATAATAACTCTTAGTAATTGCATTGCAAATGTCTGATTAATTACAAACCAAAATAGATATTCATGTCAAAGGAGTATGCTTTATGGTTATACATCAAATGAAAAAGAGAAGGGGCGAGCATACTCAAGCATACTTTAACATTTCTTTTATACACTGTGCTTATTTTTTTCCCCTTTCTCCCCAGGTAGCATCTTGGACAAAATACTGGGTAGCATTGTGTGGAACCCAACTCTTTTACTATGCTGCAAAATCTCTGAAGGCCACAGAGAGAAAACATGTACGTAAAACAGGCATATTTCAGTATCGCTGAACAAAATTAGAATATGACTTCCTGATGTAAACCCCGAGATAAGTTTTTAGTATGATTTCTAGTGAGTACTATCCTGTCTTCCAGTCAGTCGGTTCACCTCGTACAGATATGCCCTAGTGAAAATATCATGCATGCTTATGTGCTACGACAGGAACATCTGCTTTGCATATGCCATGAATTTGTACATCTATAAGGATGGAAAGTATGTCATGGGGTCTGTCTGCTTTTTTAAGGTAGAAGTCATACCTCATGATGATTTCTGTATCTTGCGAGAGTTTGCTACTTGAAAAACAAAAAGTCACTGAGAAATCATTAGATATTGGTTTAAACATGCATAGATTTCAACTGATTTCATACGTGTGGTAAAATGAGACTACCCTCTTTTTTTCCATCTCATCTCATGAACTACAAGTGACTACAAAACACTTCATACGTTACACAAAGAGCTAGCATATCACATGATGCTGGCTTTCCTCTCGTCTGCTGCAACTTCATTTGAAAGAATCTAGAAATACTTTTCTTATATGGGAAAGTAATAAAATGAATTTTCTGTTGCCGTTCCAGGGATGTCATGATGTGCGCAGTTCACTTCTGTTTTCATTGGTTAATTATAATGGAGGAGGATGAGCCAGAGATTCTGCTAGGAAACTGGATAAAATTTGAGATACTTGAGTCTTTTTCCAAGTTCGTTCACTACTTGGAACCATTACTTACAGTTGCCTTGGCCAGTGCTTCAGTTTAATTTATGACAACTGTCACTGAAGAACATTTGCTTTGCATAAAGTTTGTGTAATTTTAGAAACTGAGATGTGCTGTAGGATCCTAGAAAGGGGACTGTCTTTTTTCTTTTTGGTGCAAAATACGGGGATTTAATCATTTATTATGTATTTATGTTCAGAGGGCAAAGATTTGAAGCTTAACGTTTCTGACTGGTAGGCTCCTGAATATTTGAGTTTTCTGTTCAGTTTGGAAAGTTTGTATAATGTACCGTCTTAATCTACAAAGCAGTTGAGTGTTTTCCACTTTTACTGAAAGCAAATAACTAAGAAGCAGTCTTCTAATATTCAAGGTAATTTAATATTAGCTAATTATTGGTAGAAAAGCTTCTTTACCATATCAATCTGCCCCAGCCCTACTTGCTTTGATTGATTAGGTGAAAGCTAAACATATCCTCCTTAATTTGTTAGTTAAGAATGGCAGTGCTGGTATGACCAAAGTCCTGTGAGCCAAGCGTTCTGTCTCCAGAGTGTCTTCAGAAAAGTGCATCTGTATGAATGCGTTTACCTCTGCTATCAGTGAAAAACATATGGAAGGACTGTCGCATTAAAAGTAAAGGTAGTTGGAAAGTGCAGACCTGTAAACTGTTATGAGCAGAAATGTGAATTACTAAAGCAAATGCAAAGGAAAGAACCAAAACTTATGCTGGCATAATGTCACTAACAATTAATTGCTAGTCTTTCTGGAAACACAAAGAAATGGAAAAGAAATTTCTGTAATGTCAGGCTTTGCACTCTTGTTAATGACGTGATGCCTTTAGGCCTTATGCCAAAATTACATTTTGTTTTCTTTCAAGAGCAGAGCATGCATCTTATAAGTCTCTCCTGTCCACTGTCTGTTAAAATACTGAATGATGGAAGAGTTTACCATACTTGCACCTATTCAATCAGAACTTATTTTGAGATTGTATATGAACATTTTAAAACAATCTAAATGACATACGGGTTTAGAGAGCTTGGAAGAACTGTGTGGTTCTGGTTCTGGTAAACAACATCTGGTAATGGTGTTGTTTGGAAAGTCAAGGTGTTGAATGTTTATGTCATCCATCTGTTCATCCATTTTTTCTGAATAGCAATTTTAATAATGAAGATCACTTTGCCCTTTCTTTAGGAATCGTAAATGAAGTAAAAAGATAGCAAATGTGGAAGAAAACAAAAAGGACTTGAATTGCCTTGAGTTTGTCTGTGCACCACTGATGTCTTGCTTTTAGCTGTTGAAGGCAGTGAACACAACTTGTTCTGTTCACAGATGCAAAGCATGTTGAGAAGCCCAGGTCTCTTATTTGCTTGCTCAGGTGCAGGGATGATTAAAATAATGTAATACCTATCAGCTACAGCTTGGGCTGTCATTTATTTTAAACAAATCATTCACAGTGGATACACATGTACTCCTGCTCTCAAGAGCTTATTATAGCTCTGAGTACAATCTTTATGGTGAAATGAAGGTGAGAGCTTACCTAACAACTGCTGTAGGAGGTTGGCAAAGGAGGGGGGGGGACGGGGAGAGGCTCCTGTTCATTCAGCAGCCTAATCATAGATGGTCAGGAACTTTGTTCAGCTAATTTAATTGTGTTGCACTTCTGGTACAGCTTTTGGTGCCTGGGATATCTGTTTCACTTGAGGGTTATTGTACAGAGGCTCAGCTTTTGTTCTGGAGTCTATGAAGAGGATTTCTCAAGTGTCATGCCCCTGTTCACCTTTGTCTTCAATTTTATATTCATATTAAATTTCATATTAAATGGATTAAAGCAGTGATGCTGTCTACTTGGAAGCAGGTTTCTTTTTCTAAGATTGATATATTGAGATTTACCTAGCTAGAGTATTCTAGACATTTACCATTGTCATGTAAACATCTTTCCTTGCAACTTCCTTGCCCAAGGTTTGGTTATGTGGAAGGGAATGCTAGAAACAAACAATAGTTAGTCTGCTACATAAAAGTTCCTGGCTAGAGCTCTCCTGGCACATATGTCTTGATTACAGGCATACTCTTGACTATCCTGCTGCTATTGCTTCAGGCAACTGAGACTGAGGACTTGGAATGCACTGACAATGAAAGCAGTTCCAAGCTTAAAGTAGCCAACCTCTTTGGAAAATTACCTCATAAAAATGGCATGTAATCTTGCCAAATGGGCAAGAAATCACCTCCCTTTTAAACACAGGCAAGCCCAGTTGTTCTCCTTTCTGTGGTCAAAGGCAAAAGAGTATTCCAGTGTAGGATGTGCTGTAGATATGCATTTACTGTAAAGGATACTGTAGATACCTGGATGAGACAAATTTTCTTGTGTTGCATCTACTAAGACAGACTAATAAATATAATGACCTTTGTATTTTAAATAAGGAGCAGGTTTCACTTGTTACTACAGCAGTGGAAAACTGTCTATACTAAACACATGGACTTCAGAGCCCAGAGGATGAGGTACAGGGGAAGCTCAGAGGAATGTCTGTAAGAAGCTGAAAGTTTAAATGGTAGCAACAAAGGCGCATCCATGATCAAACCAGTAGTTGCACAGCCTTAGAAAGGGACAATAGTAAAAATCAACAACTTAAAATTAGTACTAAAGAAAAAAAAAGTATTCTCCTGGAGAGATGTGAGTACATCCATCAAAAGCTGTTCATAATGATTGAGATGGAAAAATCTTGCCAGTTTCTGTGACAGCATAGCATGCATGAGAGATTTTTCCATGTTTGTAGGTATTTGGAAAAGCAACAGAGACTTTCTGAGACTTCAGTCAGGAATGAACTGTTGTTCATTCCAAGCCTTCTCTTGCATTCTGTATTCAGGATTATGCGCACTCTAGAAGACTTGTTATTTGCTGCTCAGAGACTGAGAGAGTGATTTGAATATTAGCTCAACAGCAGATTGAATTTTTGATTTGAACATTTAAGTAAAAATACTTCTGAGCTCAGAACAGCAACAACAAGTCTAGTTTTGTGAAGCCTTACACTAGAGCTATGGTTTTCTGTGCGTATCATGAGTTTCATTCCAGTGGCATGTATAAAAAAGCTGAGGAACCAGGAACATTAAATCACAACGAAGCTTTCATTCCCTTCACATTAACAAAGCAAACTTGCTGTTAGCATGACTCCATGCATCAGTGGAGAATGAACTGCCTTGGGGGAACTATGTAAACATGCAATACAAAGCCAGCAGTGCGAAGGAATGGGAAACTGACATGTGCTTCACGTGATGATGGATTGATGCTAGCAGGAAATGCTTTCGTTGTGTGGAGCTTTTTTACTTCCCAGAGAAGCATTGTGATTAAGAATGCTCAGCACTTTCAAAACAGTAAGTTGAGATGGCAGTAAAAATGAAACAAGCAGGCTCTGGCAGTTTCAGGCATGTGATCATTCATTTTGCATATTGCAGGCCTATTATTGAAGCATATGACTGAGATAGGAAAGAGCAAATGTGTCATTTTAACTGACACTCTAGAAGTGGATGCAGTTAATTCTTAGTGGCACAGATTTCAACTTTGGTAAAACTAACCTGTTAATTCTTTGTAAGACTACTTGTAGTTTGCTTTTGCAGATCCCTTTTAAGTGTAAGTTTTCATCTTATTTTTCATGGCAGTGTCTTGAGTCCATAAGTCTTGAACATATATGGAAATAAATCGTTATCCAGCTGTGAATGTAATGATACAGCTATGTAATTTACTTCTTAATCTCATGAGCTGTTACCAAACATGTCTATCTCCCAGAAGGAGTAGAATGACTTGGATCTTTAGTATATGTGGTTCTACAGATTTTCTAAGGAATGGTCTTTTCCCACAGATTTTATCCATAGTGGTATCAAAAGAAACCATCCATGTGAAGTTTAACAGCCAAGTCTTTTGGAAGAACAGTCTTTACCCCTTTTACACTGAAGTTGTCTGTTCAAGCATCTGTTCAAAGTTTCCAAGTGTTGTTTCCACTGATGTTTAAATAGTTGAACATGACTGGTAGGAGCTTGTTGTGGAATGGTTCCTACAAGTGTCACTATGGCAACATAATGATGATGGTACATAAATGCTGTGTTTAGAAGATAGAGGGTGGGCTCTTAAGTTATTTTCTACTTGGTTGAAATACTTTTCATGCTTCACGCATTGACCTAACATTTGTTCATTTAAAGTTCTAATGTACTTTAAGCTGTGGTTTTAAATTGAGGTTTAAAATGTAGGGTGTTGGACCAGTCCCAGGTAGGTGACCTTATATTAGACGTTACAGTGAGCATGATACTCTCAAGCTAATTAGCAGGCTTTTGCTAATGTCCCCATTTTACTGGATTTGTAAGAGTAAAAGTCTTATTTCTAAAATGATACAGGAGAGATTCAGTGCTTAATGCTGTAAGTCTGCTATGAGACATTAATATGAAAAGTATTCCAGAGTTACAGATTTATTTTACTAACTGAAAATGTCCATGAAATTGTTTTAGCTGTATGGCTTCTGAAAATACCTGTAATTAAAGAGAGGACAAAATTACTGTGCTAATGAAGAGGTTAGAACAGGGATTTCACAAGGCTGGGACAAAGCTGCATCTGATAACAATATAGACCAGAGTCGGACCAGAGTTGGGCACAGTGGAGGGGTTAAGTATTGCAGAGGGGAGAAGTGCATGGACTTACTGCAAACTATGTTGTGGGTATGTGAATGTGGGAAAAGGAGATCTGTCAACTGAAGACTTGAGGGAAACTGAATGAATTAGAGATATTGAAGAGAGAATGAGTGTCTGAGCAAGCCATGGGAGGTGAATTGTGAGGGTCTACTAATAACAAGAAGACCAGGGAGAAGGAAGCTGAAAATGGCCAAGGTGGGATTTAATGGGCAAGTTGCCTGGAACAGAGAGGAGAGTACTGAGAAGTAGAAAATAATATTGGATAAAAAGGAGAGCAGAATAAAGAAGTTGTAAAGAAAGAGAGTAGCATAGGAGAGACAGTTGTCATGCTTAAACATGGAGGTACAAGTTATGTCCATGTATGAGTGATAACTTAGATAGGAAAACCCCATTGTTCCGGATATCTTGTCAATAAAAATGTCTTCTTTACTGGAATATACATGCTCACTTTGAATAGTTGTGGCACAGATTAGGTAAATTTTTCTTTGTTAACAGTGGAGGGGATTAACTTTGCATTTTTTAGTGCATTTTTTAATGATGGTATATTCACAGACATGCAGAAACATGGAGAGAAATGCTGCAGTATTCGTGCAGTGTGGTTTAGATGGTGGGTTTGATGGATTGTGATATTCCTTTAAATTTCCTTTGAATTGAATTCACTGTGGTAAGTTCTGCTTTCATGAATTCCATGTAAAATTCAATTAATTTAAATTAAAATTCCACTGATGATAGTCTTTTGTCTTTAGCAGTGACACTGAGAGGAACGGCCCTTTTGAATGCTTGTTCTGTGCAGTTGGTCAGTCTGGCCAAGGCTCTATGCTAGTTTACATCTCTGCTTGTATTTTCAGTTCAAATCCACCCCGAGCAAGAATGTGTCAGTCGTGGGCTGGATGGTGATGATGGCAGACGACCCTGAACATCCAGATCTCTTCTTATTGACAGACTCAGAGAAAGGTAGGCAGCGCTCACACCAAGGGCACAGTGGTTCCCAGAATAAACACTGATTTTGTTGAGGTTTACCTGTGTACCTTAGTCTTCATTCTGTTCTAAGTACTGTCCAAAGGGACAACTTGTGTTTTTGTTTTAAGTGTTCGTTCTTTCAAACTACATTTAGTTTAGTCTTTCAGAGGCATTTTCACATACAGGAAAATGTAAGTAGCTATGAAAAGAGTTTGTTATTCCGCTAACACCAGATGCTTGACCAGACCCCTCTCCCCTCCAAATGAAAAACAAACCACAAAACAAAACAGCTATTCAAATGCAGTGCCATTGCCAGGAAAAACAGTAAAATTCACTATTTTGCACTGAGAAGCCAGAGGGGGAAAAAAGAAAAAAAATTCCTTTATTCCATCATAGTGAGTGCCCTGGTTTCAGTTTAAACTGAAGAAATTGTTATTTTTCTATAGTGCTTCAAACTGTGCTCAAAGAGCATTAAGAACAGTTGTGATAAAGGAGTTTGACATTCCTCATTTGATTTACTTTCAGTATGAGTACATTTTATTTGAGTATCTGTTCTAGTTTAAGGTTATCAGCTTAAACTCAGCAGCAGTAACGTGCAACACTTTTGTAATACTTGGCCATTCTGAATCCAGGTAAGCACTGTCTGACATGAGATACTGAAAATAACAGTCTATCATGTCGGTGTGTTTGGGAATGAGTTTCAAAGATCTTCAAATGAAGCTTTCTAGAGTGCATTTCTGCGCTGTCCTGCACTTAATAAAAATAATGCGGTGATGTACCAAGTTGAAATAATGGCACTGAACAAAAACGTGTTTTTGTTATATAATTCTCAGAAATGTTTTGTTGTTTTTCTGGCTGCCGCTGGTGTTAGCTGAAATCTACAGTGTCCAGAAGGAAGACAGACGAGCTATGACTTCTTGCACTGTGTCAAACAATTGCTTAAGCTCCTCCACATAGGGCAGTCAAAGTGTAAAGCTGCAAGAACCTTTTGCTATTACGTGTTTTCATAGCATTCCAATTTAGTTCTTTGACTGTAGGTGAGATTTAAATGTAGTATTTGTTGTTTCCTAAGTTGTTTTTTTCCCCCCTACTTTTCTCACTTAGGAAATTCATACAAATTTCAAGCTGGAAATAGAATGAATGCGATGCTCTGGTTTAAACACCTGAGTGCTGCCTGCCAAAGCAACAAACAACAGGTGAGAACAAGACGGTGAGAAAGAAATAGCAGCTGTTAAAAGCTGAGATCTGACTGAGCTGGGCCAAGCTGTAATTGATGGCTTCACGTGAGCAGCAATCTTCTCTGACCAGCCTGGACATTGATTTCACCTGCTTATTGACTTGGCTTGGCTTTCCTGTTTGTCTCCTTGAAAATGAATCCTCAGAGCTTCTGTGGTAATGAAGAAAAATCTTGAGGCTACCTTAGAGCAATTTGAAAAGTTGGGAAATGGAAGAAATACTGACTGATCTCAGCCTCAGACACAGTATTTTTGTAACTGCCTGTTTAAAAATGGCCATTCTATAGTTAAGTAGATTGTGTGTCTTTCTAAAGCATAAAAATTATTTAGTTCTGGGTATATTTAAAAGACTTTGGAAACAAAAATAGAATTTTCTTTGAATCAAAAAGGAAGAAAAGACTATTCTCCAAGCCCTGCTCAATTCTGTTCTCCTGTATATCGATACTGACATTTTCATCAGCATAAGTGCATCTTTAAGTTAATGCTCTTCAAATTCCTTTCTTTCTTTGCACATCTGTTGGGTTCCTGAAGCAAAAGTATTGCTGAACTTCGTCTGCTTCTACATGGCTACGCTTAAGAATATGGGGGAACTGAAGACCTTTCCAAATCCTTTTGTGTATTCTTGTTCAGTTCTGTTTCTGACAGAAGCCTAAGGAATAAGGAGGGTTGCAGAAATGTGTTTGAGGCAGGCCAAAGGAGTGAAAATTGTGTTCCTGGCTGGAGAAGGTGGAAATAGCAAATAGTGGCAAGGAGTTTGCAGGAGTGTGGTGACTGCCAGGCAGGCCCCAAAACTGCCTTCTGGTGACAGCTTTTATTCAGTAAGGCTTAACAATTCTATTCAGTGCAAACTTGTCTAAAGCATTCAGCTCATGGCTTATGCAAAAACAGCAAGCCTTGGGACCTTTGGGGCCTGGGGAAAAGATGATGGAGGTTTTAAAAGGAGGGGGGGGGGG
>PPHD01010988.1:6534-19177 GCA_002909625.1 Bambusicola thoracicus | reverse complement strand
TCCTTAATGACGTGTTACATTTCAAAGCTGGGTTGGACTTGGGGGGAAATCTAAATTGATAAACAATAACAGCTGCCCCCCACCCAAGCCCTGAGCCTTTCACAGGCTATTTTTAATGATAATGTTATGCCAAAATAGTGGGTTTTTCTCTGCTTTGAATAATAATAATGCAGAAAAAAATTTTCTCTGGATGGATTTCTGACTGGTTGTAGGTTGTAGCAAATTGCACTGATTTGAAGAGAAGCCCTCCTACTGAACATAAACATGCATTTTTTTAGCGGAGAATGGGGAAAGCCTTTCCTAAATTTCCTATTCTGCAGCAGCCTGCTTTCCTGTGGCTTAACGAAGTAACACCATACACCTTTACTTCTCCAGGTATTAATTGCATGAAGATATATTGCCTCTTTCTGTTGGCCCCCAGGAAGGCCACCCTGACTGTCCTGCAGTGACAGACAGCGCTCCCGTAGCTCCTGAGGTTTCTCAGCAAGGGTCTCCACCACCACACTGCACCAGGGACTGCCACAGGGAGAGGCAGAGATGCCAAAGAGGCCAAATATGAAGCGACCTGTCACCAGGGTGTCCATGGTGCTTGCCCTGGCACGTAGAGCTGGAGGCATCAGGGGACAGTGTGCATGGGGTTTTTGTCTGCCTCACTGCCCTCTCGCAGGGCTGTTGTGTGCATCTCCCACTGCTTGCTCAGGGCTCCATGGCAGTACAAGCAGGAGAGGACTTTGCCCTCCTGCGGGTTGAAAGGAGCTGGGAGAAGGCAGGGTAGCATTGGGATTGAGGCCCCAAGGTGGGGAAAACCCCCTGAGCCATGCCTGTCCCTACAATCATAGAGGAGGACGTCAACTATGGCATGAGACCACGGTGAGGAGGAATACTTTCGGAGGAAGATCGCCAGGGAAGTCCAAAGGATTTTGCCACACTGTGGATCGGGGCTGTTATTTCACTCCTGCCCTCACTTTCAGTTTGCTCTTGTGACAGATGGTGAAACACAGACTCCTGCCTGGCCTTTTCATTTGTAAGACCCCAATAACTGGCACACACCCTGCTTCCCCCTCCCCAATCTGCATCCCAGCAATATCCCCTTTTTACAGATTAATTTAGTGCCTGTGAATCAACCCTACGCCTGACCCGAGCTGACCACCCACTCTGAAGGTGTTTATATTTTCAACTCTAGGCATCTCAGTAATGGCCCTCTCGCAGGCTGTGCCTTGCTTCTCAGGGGCTGTTCACCACAAAGAACCAAGCAAATGACTGGCCACCATTTCAGTGGTGTCCATCTTCATTTCAACGAATTAATCGCAAGTGCCTGATTCTCCATCTGTTCAAGCTAGATAATGACAGAAGTCCAAGGTATAAACTCCTCTCTCCTTCTTTCCAGAATTATTCATATAGGTGGTTCAATGTTTCAGGAAAGGAAACTTTTTTCCTGCTTAGTATTTATTTTTTGGTTTCATATGAATTCATGAACAGACTGGGAAGACTTACTAACCCAGAGTGATATGTATTTTTCATTTGTGTTATCTGTAGCAATTACCAAGCCAATCAAATATTGATTGAAGAAAAAAATGAAACGTAGGATTACACAAATATGTGCAGAAAAATATTTATATGAAGTCTGTGAAACACTGGTTATGTCATACTGAAAATAGTATCTCTTGGACAGCTTGCAAATTCCAGGGCTTCATCCTTTCACTGAAACAAATAACCCCGGGTTATAGTAGTGTATTCCAAGGGACATTTTTCTTCTCTGTTTGCTTGTCTGTGACAGAATTAAACATCTTGTTTATGCTCTGTTACACTTGAAGCCAATGGCTCTATCAGGAACCAGCTCCTCAGTATGGAAGTGCTTTCCCTTAGCCAACATTTAGAATAGGCTGGATATCCAGCAACACAATGTTATCCTTCTGAACTCATCCTGCTGACTTTATGGGGAGTTTTGCCTTTGATTCTTTGAGACTCAAAAGGGTCTTTCACTCTGGAGCATCAAGGACTGATGTGAGATCAGGCAGTGAGATAACAAGCCAAACCCTCTTGTCATCTTCCCCCTCCCAATAGCTGCGTACCTCCAAGAGGAATTACCAGGCCGCTGATAACACACACTTTCTGACTCTTAATAAAACCCCGACTCTCTACTTTATTTTAATTATTCTTGATCCCTTAAATGTAAAATCCCTTTTCCAAATGTTCACTTAAGTGGCTACTATTAAGTCTTTATCAGTTCCGAGCATTTCAGCCTCTTTCTACACAGAAATTTCTCGATCTGACAGAATAAGAAATGCATTTACATGCCCTAAGCTCTTAAATTGTCCCTTTCAATTAATGCCCCATCATGGAGCAATCTGGAAACCATTACTCAGTAACTCTTCATTATAATTGCTTGCAGCTGAATATCCAGGCCTTGGTAATATAAGAATAAAAGAAAACTCAGTTAGTAACAAGTGCAATTGATTCCATTCAGAATTCCCCTGGTGCTTTGCCATGTTTGGCCTGCATGAGAGGAAGCAAGAGGATTTTTTTTCTTTCTCTTTTTTTTTTTTTTTCCTTCAAGGCCAGGAAATGAATTGGCAGACATAAGATGGTCTGTGTGCTGCTTGCCTTCATTTTTCAGCTGGTCCTTGTTAAAAATGAGACGGTGGGGCTCCTACATTTTTTTTTTTTAAGTAGAGGGCTTTTCTAGTAACAGATAAAACTACAATACCTCAATTTGCTGCATGCTAACAGCAACCAGAAACCCTCACCTCCTGTGCTTTTCGTAATCAGACCTGAAACTTTCTTCAGTTAATTCCAGGATTCCTGTCTGGAGGATTATTTTCCTCCTTGATCCCAGCTTTATGAACACTCAAGCAGCTCTGACAGCCAGCCTCTCCCTTTGTCCCAAGACACCCGCCAGCACCCACACATAAACACAAGTGTCAGTGGGCCTGCAGACACACTGGCCTTGTCCACCCCACAAAGGTGAATCCAGGGGCCATAAATCAGAAGCCATGAACATTTCCCCCTAGGCAGCATTACTGTTGTAGAAATCAAGTAGTTCTCTTCAGACACTGTCCTGCCTTTCAGAGATGAGGCTCCAAGGTTCCTCTTTGTGCTGGATCTTTCTGAGTAGCTCACCAGTGTTCTCTTGGCTCCTGCAAGCATGCAGACCTTGACACCCCTAGTCTCAGCCAGCCACAGTAAATGCCAAGTACCATGAAGACAGGATGTCTTTCTAATTATGTGAAATAGTGGAGAAGATTAGTAACAATTTTCCAGCATCCAGACACTACTGAAAGGGCTTAACAGCCATATAGCATGGTGTAATATAAAGTTCAGCCCTGATGCCATTAGCATCCAACAATGATGACTGCTTTCATAGAATCATAGAATCACTAAGGTTGGACAAGACCAATAAGACCATCTAGTCCAACTGTTGACTCACCCCCACCCTGCCCAATAACCATGTCTCTCAGTGCCACATCTACACTTACTTGAACACCTTCAGAGTAGGTGACTCCACCACCTCCCTGATCAGCCTCTTCCAATGTATCACCACTGTCAGAGAAGAAATTTTTCCTAATATCCAATCAGAATCTCCCTGGTGCAACTTGAGGCCATTGTCCTATAAATAGCTACCTGGGAGAAGAGGCCAACCCCTGCTTTGCTACAGTCTCCTTTCAGGTCACTGTAGAGAGCGATGAGGTCTCCCCTGAGCCTCTTCTTCTCCACACTAAACAGTCCCATTCCCTTCAGCTGCTCCTCTTAAGACTTGTTCACCAGCTTGGTTACCCCTCTTTGGACGTGCTCTAGGACCTCAATGTCTTCCTTGTAGTGAGGGGCCTAAAACTGAACACAGTATTCAAGTTGTGGCCAAGTCAGAGATCCCACCTCCTGCTCCAGGTAGATTTCCAGATTCATCCCCATGCCTGAACTTTGGAGTTTGTAGCTACCACCTGACATTAGCAAGGTGTTAGGCTGCTTCAGATCTGTATCTAGGAGGTATGGATTTCCCAAGAAGACTCCTTGGGCAGGCTCCCCATTGGATGACGGCAGCATGCCTGGAACAGATGCTACCATGCCCAACAACCAGTTGGGTTGATGAGTGTGAAGTATAGAGAGGTACCATCACCCATACACCCTCTCTGAGCGACATAAAAGCTCACAGAGCTGCATGGCTAATGTTGCAGTACCTCCCAGCAGCAAACCGTGAACAGTTGGCTGTCATAATTTTCCTGGTAGCAGTCAGAATTGCTCTTGAGATGGGAGCAACATCCACAGGTAGTCAGATGATCTCCATCCAACTCTTCAAGTAGCCACAGAATAGATGAGTATAGCTACTGATTCTTACCTATGGTAACACAGGTGGAAAATATCACTTCAACAGTTTTTCATTAATTAAAAGTAACACCTAAACAATAATTTTGACATTTCTCTTTAAACTGCTTGTGGAGAACCAAAGGGATTTTTTTTTTTTCACAGCAGAGAATCTGCTGTTTCATTCTGGAAAGGTGCTTTTGCTAGGAAGTTGGCAAAATTTCTCTGTACAAATAAAGATTTTCTTTCTTTTCTTGTTTTGAACAGATCCGTGGAAATTAATGATTTTTCTTGAGAGGTAAAGGTATTATTTTTTTTCCCTAATGGACTTCTCTGTTGCTGCATGCCTAATTGCAGTTCAGTATTATGATTGCACAGAGGGTTTCTGGACACTTCTTCAAATGTGCTGACAGTTAGATAGATGAGCTAATATGAGAATGGACTTCCCTGGAAATCCTTTGGACTCTGTGAGGAACAAAGCTCACCTCAAAAGCTTCCTTTCTGCACAGCAGGAGCTAAAGCTAATTGCTCCGTACAGCAATTAGAATATATTGCACTTCTCAGGACTTCGCTGAGATGGAGTATGTAGGCCTATACCTGGAAAAAAAAACTGGCACCTGGGGAGGTTCTATACCATGGCACTATACAGAATGTTCTCCATCTCTTTCCATGCCTTTCAGTGATGTGGTTGTGATCAGTCTATCTGTCTTACTGTACTTCTAACATCCATCATGACAATATGTAAAATATTCCAAAGCAAGCCTCTTTTTCCATTTTTTTCAAGATGAGGCTGTAAGGTGAACAGCCTGACATGTAAGAGTTAGGGGGTAACTTAACACAGGGGAACTGATTTGCTCCTGGGGAGATGTTTTCCAAGCTAAAATTCTGATGCTCAGGGAAGCGCAAACATTAGAGGTGCAGGTAGGTAAGCATGACATGAATTCCCTGCTCATACACACAAGCTCAGAAATGTTTCATTTCCTTTGAGAATTTCACTGGAAAACACTAAGGACTATGCATCAGAGCAAAAGTTTGTGAGACTGGATTGTAAATGAAACATAAATCAAATCCATGTCACCCTCTGCACTATAAAAGCTATGGCCTGATAGTTTGTTTTCGTTTCCATAAAAGCCATGCAAGATAAGATTGCTCTAGAAATAGTGTCCATAAACAGAAGCAATGTTAGGGTTAAGCAAAAATATCAAATCACTCCCAAGACATCAGTGACTGAGATTTGGTGTTTTCATGCATCAGTCTGAGTCATCCTGGAATGAAATGTTCTCCCTGAGGGCCAGGAAGTTTGTTATCTGTTTCACGTGTACATTTCACAGGGTCTGCCCTACACATACCTGTTTGACCAAACCTCCATCTTGTGATCACTCTGCTACCAGGGATGAATGAGGTATTGTCTACCACCACCATTAAGCTCTGCAAAAAGGCCTGAGTCTCCTGAGAGCAAACAACACTGCAGTATTTCCCAGGCAAAATCCCTTGGTGCAGGCCATTCCTGTGGAGGCTCCTTATGACTGCTCATGCACATGCTGGTGCTGTCTCTGGTTGTGAAACGCCATGTTATCTATCCTCTTCTATCTTCTCCATTATTGTATCCCATGCAGCTGTTGCACGTACAGCTTTCCCATACTACCCACTGCCTTCAGAGGGAGGCTTGGTTGGACAGTCTCAGTCTGTAGTCTCGGTTTTCCTTTTTATTGGTATTGCACTTAACTCTTCAGGTTTGCTGTCACTGCCTTAGAGGGTTTTTAAAAAGAAGAAATGAAATACATAGAGCTGGAGGCAAGTTACATTCTTAAGTATCGTAGTCCACAATAAAAGAGAAGCTTTGAGGCTTTCCTTTTATTTTTATCCCCACTGTACCCATGTTGCATTCTCATTGCCTTCTAGGTCTTCAATTTTTTGACTAATCATAGATCTCTTGAAGGAAATTTGAAGCCCCATTGAATCACATCAGCTGAACATTGGCTAGAATATCTAAATCCTCCAAATTTTTCACAGGTCTTTTCTAAGATTGGTAGAATTATCAAAATTGCATTACTTCACTCTAATGGCAGAGTCACATCATTACTTCGGAGAATCTGAAGGAGTTCAGTCCTGCTGGGCGTTATAAGGAATGTTATTTTTCAATTATTTTCCTCAACACTTCACAGTCTGGATATCTATGAAAGCAAATTCCCAAAAGCCTCCAAACAGAAGAGTTAAAGTCTGTGGAAGGATAAAAAATCTTGTCTAGTTTTTTTTTTTTTTTTTTTAAAAAAAAAACAACTCTTTTTCAATTAGATTGAAAAAACAAAAAACAAAAACAAAAACCCAGCACACTTTAGATTCTTACTAAATATGAAATATCTTCAAAGTTCAACTCTTCCATTAGTTTGACTAACTATTCAAAAGTTCTAATTTGTATGCTACTCTGAAGCAATCTGACTCAGATCTCTCCAGACTGCAAAACTGGATTAGGTGCCACCAAGAGGTCAGAACACTTGTACATGTACAGATATGTCCATATGACTGTTAGGTGAGAAACAATAAAAATACCTTTCCTCATGTTTTTTGTGCAGCCCTAATGACCCTGATCAGAGGTAGTCAGTACAGAAATGCCCTTTATCAGTCTGGCTGCCTTGACTGAGACTACATCCCCTCCCAGTGACAAGCCCCAACATGAGTAACAACACTGGGGAAAAGCTCCATTTACTCGCATCGTAGAGACTTGAACTTTCTGATGACAGCTTGTCCCGCTCCTCTCTTGCACTGAGAGTTTGGACGCTTCTAGTTGGTTACACAAGAGTGATGAATGATTTGTTTTGAAGTTGCTTGGAAAGCTTTAGATATAACTTTTTTTTCACAGCTTAGATATAACTTCCTTCTTCATCCCTCTGTCCTCGGTGGTAGGGACTGAAGATGTGAGAGATCGTGGCTTAAAACGTGTCTCTGCTTGTTTTGTGTAAGTTATCTTAAAAAGTTACATAGATTTAATGAATGCGATTATGAGAGACACTGTAGCTCAGCATGTACTCTTCTAGGTTCTAAACAGGATGAATAGCACATTCCCATATTCGGCATTGAGAGCTTTACCCACAGTTACCTGCACAGTTATTGCCTGTAGATGGACTAGGTTCAACTTTCTACCCAGTTCTACAAATGTTACTGAAATCCCTTTGTGAATCTAAGTCTTCCCTTCCAACTTCTATTTAGTTTTACTAAAAAAGTCTGAAACAAAATATTTTCTTGGGTGCAAAAGCTTTTCTGATTAGTTCCATGCCAGATCTAAACGGAACAAATCCTCTCTCAGGTTCAGCCACTAAATTAAAAAAATCAATGATTTGCACAGTTCTTGTGAAAAACATGCTCTTTGCAGCAACTCATGACAATTTTCATGACAGTATTGTACATAAATATGCTTTATTGGTACAGCCTCACAGTGCAATGTAGAACGCTTTTACAATGATCCCCAACTATGTCCCATGCATCTGTAGCAAACAATGAATCTAATGCTGCACTTGTAAAAGATTTATGATTCAGAGAGCAGAAGATAAACGATTCCAGTCCCTGGATGCTTTAAAAGCAAGTTCTTCTAGCTCATATGGTTAAAATTGATCTTTCCATTGTCTCTTATATGAAATGACCAAAACTAATGATGTTAGGTAATCAATATGAAAAGCTGTGCATAAAGAATTAAACCAAGAAATAATGGATTGCTGTGTCAAAGGCCTCCAGACGATAAGAAATCGGTGCTGACTGGACAAGTCAAAGAGATATCCAGACTCTTGGGTATTTCACTTCAGCCTGTGCTCACACCTAGAACAAAGGAGCCTCTTTTTATTTCAAAACAAAAACATGAAGGAAAGCATGCAAAAAATAATGCAGTATTATCAGACTCATAGCCATTCCTATAATCTACAACCTTTGAGAGCTACCTGTGTTCAGATAACGCAGAATCACAGAGTTTCAAGTGTTGAAAGGGATCTCTAGAGATCATCGAATCCAACCTCCCTGCTAAAGCAGGTTTCCTACAGTGGGCATCCAGATACGTCTTGAGTATCTCCAAAGAAGGAGACTCCTCAACCTCTCTGGGCAACCTGTTCCAGTGCTTTGCCACCCTCACTGTAAAGAAGTTCTTCTGCATGTTTGTGTGGAACTTCCTGTGTTCCAGTTTTCAGCCTCTGCTCCTTGTCCGGTCACTACACACTGCTCTCCCACCATCCAATCCACTTGTGATGACATCGTAGAAGGCTACCAGATTCGTTAAGATTTCCCCTTAGTGAATCCATATTGACTACTACTGATAGCCTTCTTATCTTCCAAGTGCTTGAAGATGGTATCCAGAGTCAGAGGTGAGGTTAACTGGCCTGCAGTTTCCCTAATCATCCTTCTTGCCCTTTCTGAAGACTGGAGTGGTACTCACTATCCTCCAGTCCTCAGGCACCTCTCTTGTTCTCCAAGACCTTTCAAAGATGATAAAGAGCAGTTCAGCAGTCACCTCTGTCAGCTCCCTCAGGACACGTGAGTGCATCCTGTTGTGGCCCATTGATTTGTGCACATTGATTTTGGCTAGATGGTCTCTGAACATATCTTGCTTGACCAAAGGGAAGTCTTCCATTCCCCAAACTCTCTCTCTTACATCCAGGGTTTGAGACTCCCAAAGAGTAGACCTTGTAGTCAAGACAGAAGCAAAAAAGGCATTCAGTATCTCCACCTTCTCCGTGTGCACTGTCACCAGGGCACCCAACTCATTTAGTAGTGGATCCACATTTTCCCTAGTTTTCCTTTTACTGATGACATACTTAAGAAAAACCTTTCTTGTTATCCTTAACTTCCTTTGCCATACTAAATTCCAAGTGGACCTTAGCCTTCCTTGTTGCATCCCTACAGAGGGAGGACTTGAAGGCCAAGGAAGAGAATAAAAGGAAAGCTAGATTAAAAAAATTCTGTATACTGTCTGCAGTCCTGGAGTCTTCTCAGTGCCCTAATCTCTCCCAGATTCATTCTTTTGCTTTGTAGAGTCTCATTGGATTACACACATGAATGTAATGTGCTATCAAATAACTGAATAGAAAGATCCATGAAATCTATTTTCCAGTGGCTTTGTAGTCTACATTTGGAATCTTTGCTGTCTAATGAACAGTGAGGCTTATCTCATGGTTGGGGAACTAGTAGCAGCTCTTTCCTTGTTCCAGCTCTCTCTGTGTGTGTTTACTGATATCTGGTACCACTGAGTTTGTGTGGCTGAGCACACTTGGCAGCCACTCTGACAGCATGGGCACCACTGGGATCTGTCTCCTGGCTGAACATCTAATAAAATTTGTGGAATTTCATGTATTTGAGCTCCTACTGCTCTGTCAAGTTTGGTTAAAATCTGTGACTAAGTTTGTGGATGGAGAGGGAAGGGAAGACACTAAAACACAGGAGACTGGTATTGTGCATCATTGCACAGGTGTCATTTTTATTAGGAAATTGGAGGATAATTGCTAAGTAGCAAATCTTTCTTAGGGGATTTAAAAGTCGCTGTAGCAATGCTCCTTGGGCAGGGCTTGAAAAGCTTAGTGTTTGGAGCCTGCCTTATGCACTGCACACAGTTAACCTGTGTAGGAGTCATGTTAGGATAACTCATAGTCCTATAGCCCAAGCTCTGTCTGTTCTCCTTCCCATCTAAAATGATGTTGACTACAGAGAAATGGCTTACTCCTGCTCTGAAATGTGCAGAACATTGTATTCTTCTGCACATGTTCATTTCTGCTACAAAACTGTTGATTTTTGCTCTCCCCTTTTTTTCACACATCATTTTACTTTTAGAACTTTCATTTTTCTCTTGCTTATTTTCTCCTTTTTAATTTCTCACGTTCCTTTCAACACTTTTGAAATAGATGGGGATTTTCTGTTGCATGTCTTCAAAGCCATCTAATGAGTCTTGAACAGTCTTGAAGCAGAGCGGATTGAAAGATTCCCCACTTCTCATTCTGTCTGGCTCAAATAGGAAGGAAAGCTGTGATTTA
Source organism: Bambusicola thoracicus (assembly GCA_002909625.1). NCBI lineage: Eukaryota > Metazoa > Chordata > Aves > Galliformes > Phasianidae > Bambusicola > Bambusicola thoracicus. Next base: position 8,873 of record PPHD01010988.1, on the reverse strand, counting down.
GATTCATTTCTGAGATTGTCTTTGCTTCTTTTGCTATTAGAGTGTAGAAAAAGTTTTAGTTTCCACTTGAATCTTCCAGGCAGGATTTGTACTGATGCCTCCCATGGGCCTCATCACTCCCTAACATCCAGACATAACAGGTATACAGTTTGTGAGCAGAAGCTTGGAGATGAGCTGGCACAGTCTCTTTTCCACCAGAAGGAGTATGCATTTCTGTGGATGACAGCTTGGCTCCACTCATGCTAAAGAATATTTCATTATTTTCCTGAATATCAGATATCCCTGTTCACTGCAGGGGAGTTGGGCCATATGACCTTTAAAGGTCCCTTCCAACTCAAACGATTCTATGATTCTATGGTTATTTCCCTGAATAGTTATCCTAAGGAGACAGGCTGAGCCCAGCGCCTGGCTTATGGGGTCTGGAGCTTTACATGCCTATGGAAGGCCCACAATTCCCCTGAAATTCAAAGACTCACAGCTTGAGCTGAGTGTCCAGGTTGCAAGTTCTCACAATAGGGATCACTTGGGACTGCTCCAGAAGTTAGAATAACTTTTATAACTCTGCACTTAGAGACCCTGACAATGGTCAGCTCACCACCCAGTACCTACTACTAATTCCAGCTGATGATTTTCACCAAAGATCCAGATATGGCTTGAAACCAAAAGTCAGAAAGAAAACATTGCAAAGGATGTATATATGTGAGAGCTAGTTTACCCCTGGGATGTGTGTAAAGAAGTCTACTTCTGGTGCTCCTAGCTTCCTCAATGGCTTGTGGGGAGAAGGGAGACCTCAGGGATCTCCCCTGAGAAAGGACTTCTTTTCCTTATCTTCCACCTTAATGCTCTTTTTCCCTTCCCTGAATACCATTACATTGATCTCAGTCCCAGACTTGCTCCATTTAACCCAGTGTTAGAGGTCCAGACCTTAAATATTTATTCGCTTAATGTAGTCAGATGCAGCCAATAGCAATTAAAGGCCTGACCTCTAACACTCTACCAAAGCAACTGGCCAAAGTTAGAGGCTCATCATCATCCAAAAAATCATAGGTAATCAGACTCCATTCAGCCCTGGCTTCCCTCCCACCACCCCCTGCCCCAAATACTCTGTAAAATAATACCATGGCACTAAATTAGACCTCATTACCTATTGAGTCACTTGATCCAGACCTCCCTTACATAGTAATGAGTACTGATTTATTGTGATCATTATTTGGGCATTACAGGTCACTAAATAACACGCTCTGCCCACACATGTCTTCTGGGCTAATAAATATCCGTATAGGAAATATTTTTGAGTGAACTAGCCTTCAGGTTGGTTCAGTGACTTAAGTCACATTAATTTTCTTAATGCATGTAGCGCTTTGATAGGAAAGCCGCAGGGATGGAGGCAGAAAAGGAGGCACAGAGCAATACCTAAACACAGCTTCTTTTAAGATAGAGTTCATGGATGAGAACTTGGGAAGTAGTGCAGAGTGAGGTCAGTGGGAAGGATCAAAACAACTCTAGAAAATGTATATTTAAAATCAACCAGAACCCCTAGGGCTTGATTCAACTTTCAGTGAAGTAATGGAAAGATCCCTACTGGGATAAATAGGATCTCATTCAGGTGTGTTTGCAAGCACAAGTGCATCACATGTGCACACACCATCTTCCTTGGCAGTGTAGCTATTGTACAAAACTGGGGAAGATTCAGATTTGGAAGAGGTGAAATGATATTATTTGTTGTATTTATCCAGATAAATCAACACAGAAGCCATCCATTTCAGTTGAGAAGCAAGTCTGTAGATATTTCTGAAAAACACGGTTTTGTATTTCCAGAGAGACAATGGAAGATTAAAAAGAGAGAAAGAGGAAAAAAGGAAAAGAAAATGATTCATGATTCAAGAAAGATAACTAAGAAAAGGATTAAAACCTCACTCTGTTAGTTGTCACACAACATGTTTTATTGGCTTACTCCTAGCAAATCTCATAATGCATTTTCATTATTTATAGAAATAATTATAGATTAGTTTGCCATAAAGAAATTGGGCTGGACTGTTTTAAAAATTACAGAAATTAGATGAAATCAAGCTCTTTGAATTATCCATGAGCATCGGGTTAATATAATCAATACTTCAGCCATTACAGGTTGACGTTACATCTCGAGACAATTTTCTAACTTAATAAGATTAGAAATAATAAACTGGTATTATTTCTTTGCGAATTGGGGCCTCTGACCTAGTAATTTAATGGCTTCATTATTACAGCCATAGAATGTAGAAAGACCAGCACGTTCCCTATTATCACAACCGTGCTTTGTCCAAATTATGTGACTTAAAAAAAAAAAAAAAAAAAAAAAA
>PPHD01010987.1:0-19178 GCA_002909625.1 Bambusicola thoracicus | reverse complement strand
TTTTTTCCCTCTGTGCTGTAAAACAAAATCATTAAGACACAATGTGTTGTGGAATGTTTTAAGGGAGTACATAGTACTTTCCCCCACTTTGCTAATTAAGCCTGAAATAAGTCTTGCAACCTCTGTTTTGAACTGGATTAAATATGGATATGGGATTCTGCATTGACTGTGCTGTGGGATAGACAGTGATGTGAGAAAGTCTGATGCATTTGCTATTCTGTATAATTAGATGACTCATTTCCTGGGGAATAAAAATGCCCCTAGAGATTTCACATTTTAATCTCAAGAGAATCCCCTCAGTCTTCAGTTTGTCAGCTATGACAGAGGCTATCAAACACAGAGAAATGTTCTGTACTGAGTGCATCTTAAATGATTTTTAAGAGTTTTTAAAATGAATGCCAGATGACATGAAGGAAGAGTTGCTCTCACCAGTGTTAACAAAGCATAAGAACTTGTACAATTGGCATAGAATAAGTATGTTTGATGTACGGAGCAACTTGAGTCTTTTTCAGGTGCTGTCTCATGGCATGGTTCACTTTTAGAAAAGTTCTTTTACCTTGTTCCATTTTCTGCCAATTTTAGTTACTCAGCATCTTTAGAAGACTTGTAGTACTAACTTATTTAAGACCTTTCACATTTTTCTTGTCATAGAACTTCCTCTATTTATTACTATCCAGTACTCAAAGAAGGCTGGTAGACTAGGTTGTATCCTTCTCTGCTTTTCACTTGGAATATCCAGAAAAGACATGCGTTGGGTCAAAAGGATCAAGAATAGTTGAAATAGCAAAACTCTTTGCAGAAACTCCTTTCTTTATCTGGGATTTCCACAGTTTGAAGGGTGGATAGATGGCTAAGAATGACAGATCCCTTTAAGAGCTGGTTTTTGGGGGCATTATACAGTTTCAGACTTTGAATTCTTTGCATATACCATTACTGTAATGGGCAACTTTGGTCCTGGCTTCAAGTTCTTGTATTTCGTCTTAAATGTATGAATGTACTTGGCTGTAGAAACTGAAGAAGTGGAGCAAAGTAAATATTTTGAGATTATCACAAAAATCCCATGGGACAGCAGCATTTTGGTGGTAACAGGCACTGCCCAATATATTGTGTTTGTGTATGGAACAATCAGTTTTACAGTTTAAGACCAAAGCCGCTTTTAATAGTTGGAGATACCAGGTTAGAAACTGGAGTTTGTTGGGAAAGATTAAGATGTAGTCATAAGTTCTGTGCAGAGGCACTAGAGGACACCGCAGTAACAGGGAGTACATTTAAACTTCCCTTCTTTGCCAGAACGTTGCTTTGCATATGCATTAATCTCCGTGTCGCAAGTTTGAAAAGTTGCCATTCCACGAGGCTTCAGCAGAAGCAGACCAAAATCTCAGAAAGGGTATCATCATCTTTTGTTAAGATGGAAAACTGCCTTCCTGGCAGTACTTATGGAATAATCAGCTTATCCACTGAATCGTCCTTGAATTCCTCCTTTTTTTATAATGTCTTTTGTGAGGACAGGCCAGTAATTCAAAGAGCATAACTTATTTTTAGGTTTAGTCAGGGCCTGAAATAAACTGAGAAGGCTGAGCAGTGTTACGATAAACAGGGAGTAAAACAGAGACAGGAAATAGGGGGTCTTTGGTAATGAATTCCAGCCACTCTGGAAACAGAAAGCCAGGGAAGGCATTACTCGAAAATAGTTTCACAGTGACAGCTTAATAATTTTAGGTTGTTATTCAGCGTTAAAAGTGAGCAGTTTCTGCAGATTTATACTGTTCTTGAAAGATCCCTTTTAAAAGACCATTTAGCGAATTGTATTTTTAATGTTTTTGGAGTTACATTGTTCTTGTTGCTAACCGATCTGCTGTTTAAAAAAACCAGATGTTTGGGGGAGAGTCTGAAGTTTATACAGTTGTGCTTTATGTATACATCTGTGAGAAGCGTTTGGGATAAGACTGTGGGGCAGAGGCAGTACATTTAACTTGAAATGTGTACACACGTTCAAGAATTTAGAAGTAGAGGGGTTTAAAGGGGAAGAAGTCACAGCTATATCCTGTAGAACAAAGCAGCGTGCTTGCTTCCAAAAGTTTCTTTTAACCCTGGGAACGTGACTGCTGAGATGGGCCCAAAGCATGGATGGTGAGATTGATATTTACAAGCACTTCACGTGGCTAAAGCGGGTAAGTGATTTGCTGTTCTTTGTTTTGTCTTTGCAAATGCACGTTACCAATCTAAGTCAGAATTCTCAGCTTTGCGGAAGGAAACACACGGAGTGCCTCACATGAAATATTGTAAGTTCCTTTATGAGAAAGGAATTAGGGACTTTTCTTCAAGCAGGAGGGGGGAAGCTTGATGGAGGAGGCTGTGCAGGGGGACAGTCAGCTGTCTATGTCTTTAAAAACAAAACTCTACAGTCAGTCTGTGAACAAATGGCAATAGGTTCTAGTAAGTGCTCGTGCTTTCCTGAGGTTGTAATATAGCAAAGCATATCATACAATGGAGCGTACGGTAAAAAATTAGAATATGTTGTTTACCACATTGTAGTTTAAAATTACGAAATATTTGCACTGGTTCTTCACTTCATTCTTCACTGCTGTAACTGCATGAGACCTTTTAGCATGCTTTTGTTTTGAAAAAAATGGTGGTATTTTTTTGCCTGCTCACAGTTCTTTGATTAAATTATGCTTTTTAAAAAGGCAGTGCTATTATCCTCACTTTTGTGATGAATGTGAATCTGAACATGAATTAACTGCGTAATGTAAGGAGATTAATTTTTGTTTCCCTGTAAAATTAAAAAAAAAAAAAAAGGTCTGATATCTTGGAAAAATCATCTGGTCTTTGTCTGCTTCTGAGTTGCTTGGGTTCTTGCTATTTATTTTTCAGTTCTTGAAAAATCCACAAATGTGATGAGACTCATTCCTTCACAGTAAACTGTTCCTTTAAATTACAGTATTGATTTAACTGCATGTCATGTGAGCAGCACATCTTCCCATTATACTTAGAAAAATTCTATTTTAACTGCATACTTTTCTTACAAATTCTATGCATGCTATTTATGTCAGTGCTTCTGCATGGCCCTAGATTAAAAACGCATGCATATATACATGCACACACTCTATATTTAACTGGCTGTGTAAACACAAAATGTAAGTAAATATCTGTTAAATGTGAACAGGATCTTTAACTTGGGTAGCTTCTTTGAATGTAAAATATTTGTGATATTCAAGTCTTAACAAAAGCTTGAGAATGTTGAAGTTCAGTTCACTTACAAAATATTTGCATCTCTTCCTCAAAACTTGTGTTTCTGGTGTATGGATGGGGAGGGGATTAAATGGGGAAATGAGTGGGTGAGTGAAGGAGAAGAGATAACAGGAAGTAGTAGTTGGAAACATCATACTATTAGTTTGACTTGTGTTTTGTATAGTTAAAACTAGATAACTCTTCAACGGTTTTTGAGATCACATTACTTTGTTATTTAAATGACGCTTTAAATATGGTATGTCTGTCACCTCTGCTTCCCTATTAGTATCCAAAAGATAGATTTGCTGACAGAAGACTGAGGTCTGCTATTATCAGACTGTGTTGCATTCCCTGTGCGCTAAGAATGATAGAACGAGAAAGAAGTAGCTTCAGAGAAGAAAGCATCATGGTGTCGTGTGGGAATGTTCACAGATTTGGGAGGAACTAACAACAGAGGGTACCTTGTCAGAAAAGATAGTGTTCAAATATAGTACAAACTGTTTTGCATAACTAAATGTTATTAAAATAATTGCACTTAATTCTTTTTATGTACGAGAGGTAAAGGAGAATGTCAGTATTGGTTCTTTTCCTTGCAGGTGCTTTAAGGAGTTGAATATATGTGGTGAGAATGGACGAGAACTGAAAACAGTTTTTCATAGTTCCCAGGAGAAGTTTGAGCACTGTGATCCAAAGTTTATTTGATAAGTGATCTTGTAAATAAATAAATAAAAAAAAAAATCCAAGTTGCTGATTCGATTTCCGTATTCCAGAATCCTAGCATCTCATGTCTGGCACTGTGATAGCATTAAGGAGTTAAGGCCTTGCAATTTAAAAACTGATGCTTTTTGGCTGATAATGAAAGTATAAGTACCCTCCAGACTAATGAATGGCGCTTAACAGAGGGTAATTGCAAAAGACTCCCATAAACCCTGGTGAAATATGCTAGAACTGGCTCCAATTTCATCATTAATAGAAGTCACTTCAGAGACCAGGATCAGTTTTGATGTTGCAGTTAGTCTGTCAAGCCATATTTGCATGTTGTCTGTGGCTTGGACTGTATTAGGGCAGCAAACAGTTGTTAAATAAATAATTGTGAATCCAGGCAGGGGAAATGAAGGGATAGAACTGCAATTTTCAGATGCATGGAACAAAAGATGTGCTTTTAATCAGTAGTCTTGTAACACAATCTGTACAGTAGCATCATGCAACAACAGAAGGGACAAGGCAATATTTAGGTCAAATTTGAATAAAGTGTTGCCACGCCTCAAGTCTTTCCATTAGGCTTTCTTGATGTTAAAATGACCTGTGAAAAGTGCTTTGCCAAGAATGGCTATACATAAGCGCACTGTGGGTAGGAGAATATAGGAGCACAGAGAGAAAAAAAAAAGAAAATCTTGATGCATATGAATCACAGTTAATCTGTTTTCCTTTGTTTACTGCTTTTCTACATTTCAGTTTTTCTATCTCTTGACAGTAAATGTATATATATTATTGCCTGCAGTAGTAGTAAAATTTCCCACCAGAGCGAACTTTCTCTGTTGACAATATCTTGCCTAATAGCAAAGACATAACTCTACGATGAGTACAGCTATGTTGTACTTTATGGCATATGATACTGTGGTCGCAATTTCAGACTATCTGGATCCATTTATTCTGGCCTAGATCTGAGTGGTACCTGCCATAGCAATATGATACCACACTGGTTTCATTTGTTAGTGATTCAAACGTTCAAAAATACCTTGTTAGTGCGGCATAAAGCCTAGTTAAGTAGGTGATGGGAAATAACAGCATGTCTCAAAGTTGTCTCTTTCTAGAAGGATATGGAAATTTTCTTGTATGTATATAGGGCACTTTTACCACTGCAGCTAAGACAGCAGCATCGTTCTCATAAAGTCGTTGGTTGGCAGTTTGTGGGAAGCATTTTGAGCATTTTGTAGGTAGTTGATGTTATTTTACAAGGCCTAAGCATAAATCTGCTGTTGTTAAGTTTCTGCTGGAAGCCAAAGTACCTAAGACTCTTCTCTCTTCCCTGCCTCCCAAATGGTAAAAATGTGTTGTCTTTAGCATGGATTTTCTCTGGTTCTCCCAAGGGATTTGAGTTAAAGGGTTCCCATACAGTTTCCTTTTTGGTCCTGTTGCTTTATTATCCTGCCATCTGACCTTAATTGGGAGCACACCATTCTGAATAAAAATGACGTAGCCCCCATTGTGTGCATAGGCATATAGGTATAATAAAAAAATTACTGTGTTTCATTACAGTAATAAGTAGTGTAATGGGCTCTCTAGGGATATTGTAAATTAACTGAGCAATTTGAACTGCAGTGGATGGAGTGCAGCAAAATGGAGAATCTCTTGTGTGTGAAAAACACTGAAGTGCTAAGACTTTTCATTTTGAAAGAACTGCCTTCATGTGAAACTGAAACACCTAGTAACTCTTGTAGCTTACTTTGGACTTACCTTTTGAAGTCTGCACAGTGGTGAGCTGATGGTTGACCCGAGAAAGGTATACATTAGTGGTTCTGACTACTGTACATAATCTCTATTAGCAAAAGGTGAAGCAGTTGAGTTCATGCTGTATCACTTACGCTGATCATACTGAGGATGAATGTCATGACTTGTGTATAAATATCTTCCTTTAAGTGCTAGCATTAGGAGTTCTCCTGATAAAAGTGTAAATATTTGGTGAAAATTCTTTGATTTTAAGGACTGCATGAGTTTACCTACCTTTGTACTGTGTGCTGTTAGCTCTTTCAGCTTGACTTCCACTTTCCTTTAACCAACAAGGAATAGCAGAAAACAGAAAATCCAGTTGTTGCTTCTGCTTTCAGGTGAAAGGCAAGAATTACAGATCCAGAAATCCCGTTCCAGCCATCTCTCCCTCCTCAAGTACACTGAGTGAATGTACATAAATTCACGTGGGTGTGTATCTCAGGTAACACTAGGGTATCAAGAGAATAAATTTATATTAATAGATAGGTGCCAAAATAAAAATGTTTCCTTTATTGGCTACTCACTCATTATGTTTCTCGATTCAAAACTATTACAACAGCAAAAACTGTAACACAACATCAGCTCTGCTGACCCAAAACAGTGGTGGGGGGGAGTTGGGAAGTCCATATTCTTCTAAATATTATCAACTCCAAATAGAATGAAAAATGTCTATAGTGTACATTTTTCCTGCAGTCTGTGCGCTCTTAGTAGTTTGTGGAAAACTGGCTGGTTGAACTCTGCTGGCTATACTCCTTATTCTCAACTTCTAAACTGCAACAGCAGACAATATATCAAGCGTGTCCTTAATCTTTCCTACTAATGCAAGCACTCTGGTTGCCACAAGCATCTGACTCAATTATCAGTGGAACTGAAGTTGATTCGTGTGACTGAATAAGAGGAAAGGATGGTTTAGCCATAATCTATCTTCTAAGAGGCAAGTGACTTCTTGAAAAAGCTTACAGATCACCAGTCTAGCTGACTGCCAGATTTCTTTTCTCAACTTCCTTATCTTCTATAGCCCAATATGAGACCCAGACATTAGTGGAAAATTTTTGTGTAACAGCTGGCTGATCAACTTCAGAAGTTTTAAAATTAGCTGTGTTGGAAATTCTTGGAGAATAAACTTAACACATGAGGAGAACATATATTGGCCTCTGTTCAATTCTGTTATCTTGGAAATGTGCTTCCTTTAAGGACTTACTCTTACAGTCTGCCGAGATTCAACAAGTTTTGTTTCAGAAACTTCAGAATAGAACATCTGTACAGAAACTCTGAACAATGGTGGTTGTTCAGTTCTGACAATATGCTGCATCCTGTTAAAATAATATGGAAGAAATAATAACACTATGGAAGAAACCATAAAATTCCTCACTTGCTGGACTCTGAGCTCTTATCTGAGAAGGCTATTGAAAATTAAGCTTGCTAGTTGATCAAATATCCTGCCTTTCTTGCTATACTCTTGCTGTATTTATTGCTGGTTATCTTCCTTCTGACCTAAAGCTGTTGAATCATACTCTATATTCAGATTTTATTTATTTATTGTATCATAAAATGGAGGGATATTTGAGCCTTTTTCTTGGAATAGGATTCTGTAGTTACTGGATCACGTAAATGATACTTAAATGCTCAATTTTCCAGCACATATCAGTGTTATGTCCAAGTTAGAGGAAAGAGAACATTTTCAAGATAGGCCTGGAAACTACAGATGAATGAGAAGCTGAAGTAGGTGATGAGATGCAAAAAAGCTTTTCTTTTTCCATAAGTGGAAGAAATTGTTGGTTTTAAATTGTTCGAGGAAATATTTTATATCTGATGCAGTCTGGGTACAAAACTATACCCAGGTTCTTTATGGAGAGTGCAGTATAGGTGCTTCAAGAAACTGCTTTACAGCTGTCTTAACAGATCATGTAGGACTTATACTTGACGTTTCATTTGCAGCACTGCAGTGGTTGTAACTGTTCCAGTCACCTTGACCGAACATATCTTTCTTTCTATTTCATCATCATGTTATCAGAATGATTCTTGTGCTTTATGCTATTTCACCCATGCTTTCATTACAATAAATAACACAGTTAGCTGTAAGTTGTGAAGCTCAAGTAATGGTTTTTAATTTTGTAGGTTACTTTTTCTGGAGTAACATCTTTCTAGAAAATCTTGGTGATTCAACCTTTTGATCATGTGGTTACATAAGTTTAATGTGTGTTTGTGATTTTTTACACTAATTTGCTGTCTAGTCTTGACTTCAGTGCTGTGTCCTATATTTGGGTCCTGCTGGTACGTGTGATACGTAACTATACTCAGTTTCATCTCAGTACTGTCTTTCACAACTGCTGAGTGCGCTCCAACCATGCACAGATGGCCTTGGTTCATGTTACATTTTTTATCTTGTCTTTATGAATGCCAAAAAGACTTCCAAAGTCTTAAACAACTGTTGCATGTCAATCAGCCACTTTTTTTTTTTTTTTTTTTTAAGCAGGCCATTTTCTGCATACTGTACTGTCCTGTACTTATCTGAGCACTCTGTCTGACCTGTTGGCAGGGTTGGTATTTTTTTCCTCCTCCTTGTTCACACTGGTGTGATTCACTGGGTCTTATGTGGGTATTGAGCATTGAAGTTCCAACATAGGATATTTCACTGTCAGTCAGTGCTGCAGACATCATCGGGGCTGCGTATTTGATAAATGTGAGTGTAGTAATTTTTTTGCCTTATTTGTGATTTGATGAATTAATTCTCAGTTACTGATTATATAAAATGTTGAACTCTAGTTTATATTGATGAGGGGTTGCTTATATAAAAATGTGTTGGCAACAACACTGTGCTTGTAAGGAGAGCAGTGGAGTGATTACAGTATTGGTTAAATTTAGCATAGGAAAATAGCAAATTACAGCAGCATAACAGGTGCAAAGATCTACCTGACTGAGTAGTTTTCATTGCTAACTTCTGTTATTAACATAATCTTCTCCTGCCTAGTGGTCTGCTGTTGTACCCTGGGTGCTTGATGTTCTGTCTTCAAGAAGTCTTCCCCTGTCATGGTGTATGGATCAGAGACATGATGGGGAAGGCCTGTGGGCTGATGGTTGGGAAAAGCTTTTAATGAGATGGAGGGGAGTTTTGGCTGTAATGGAAACCTAGTTGCCAAGGCTAAACATTTCTGGTCTAAAGGACTTCACTCTTCACATAGTTTGAAGCAGAATGGCTGGCAGTGTGATTGAGGATGCATAGCTGAGGTCAAAGGATTGCCTACACAGACATATAGAAATAAATCTTGCTTACTTAGGACTCCTTTTGTTCTGTTATGCTACTACAAAAGTTACTTAGGTATGTAAGACCATACAGCTTAATACATAAGACCTAAGTTATATTGATGGTGTGTGATTACCTGGGGAGTACCTGTTTTTCATTCCTAGAGATTTTAGAAGCAGTCAAAATAAGAATTGCAAATAATTATCTGTTCAAGGGCAGAATAACGAATCAAATGATTTCTTCAGATACTTTTCAGTCCTGTTTGTTGCTGTGTAATGTTTGATTAAAATACTTTCAAAAATATCAGAGACAAAGGTTATCGTAGCTTAACGATGCTAAACTTATACGTAGTTCAGTACTTTATGGTTTGAAAAGTGTGTTTTGGCATTTGATTGGTAACTACTTCCTGCTTTGTGTAAATTAGTGCTATGTTTATTTTCACAGTCTATTTTACTGAGATGAGGAAGCCATGGAAAAAAATAGATAAACTTGTTTAGCTGAAAAAGAACAGACAGTTCAGACAGATTACAGTCCTCCTGCTGCTGCTGTACATGCAGTTGTAATTGAGTAGTGTGCTGCAAACTAGTGCAGATAAAAGGAAATCTGTAGCTGGATTTTTATGTTAGCTGAAAAGCCAACCAAGGTGTTTTATTCCAAGGCAGAAAAGCACTGCCTGCTATTGTGAAAAGCACCACTATGGGGTAATATTACAACTGGGAAGTTTAAGCAAGCAGTTCCAGTCCTGCAATTGCATAAAGCTTCCAGATGCATGATGGACCATAGAACTGTGACGCTCTTCCAAAGTTATTTTTAGTTTATAAATCTGCAGATTTTTCTTTGTCTTGTTTTAAGAATTTTTTGTATTATTATTGTTGGAGTGTTTGTCTCTGGTATCTTCAAATCTGTAGGAAATGAGATGTAATTTTTAGGAAAAGGCAAAGCTTTAGGAGGTCTCACTCTTTAGAGATGTTTAGAAATATGTAAATAATTATGTAACCAGAATAGTTCCTGATAGGAATTTGGAAATTGAAATAATTTGTTAATTATTAAAAAAGAATTTGTACTTTTCTTTCAGTAAATTTCTAGGAATAGGATAATACATATGGCAGGTATTCAAAAATAAATACCAAGATTCCTTGCCTTTGGCAAAAATACTGCTTTTTATCTTGGTAAGCTGTCATCTCCCAAAGAAATGGTGCTGGGAAATAATTAATCTATTTCTATACAATTACTGATTGCTGGAAAAGAGAAAAAGTATTCAAAATCCAGCTAAAAAACGCACATATAAAAGCCTTAATGCATATGATGTAAAGTTTTTGCTGTGTTTTCCAGCATCAAAATTGCACTGTATCAATTTTTATGAACTACTGCTTGACATTTTAATATTAACTGAAAAAGTTCTTACTGCCCTTTTCTCTCCAGTCACAGGTGAATCATCACTCATCTACTAATAATGAAACCTATCAAGAAAGATTGGCACGATTAGAAGGTGATAAAGAGTCTCTCATACTGCAGGTATGTTTTAAAGAGAACATTGCCTATGTAGTTGACATTCAGTGAGTAGAAGTTGACGTGATAGCGTATTTTCTATGGAACAAATAGTAACAGGTCAGCAATTACAAGTGATATTTAGTCAGGAGTTAACTTATTATTTGTTTAATTAATATGGCTTGTCTAATGGTGAGGTAAGTGACTGGAGGAGAAGGGAGTAGCAGCAATACGAAGAATGACTAAGGAACTTGACAGTGTTTGTAATTTTTTTTCCATGGTGTTAATGCTGCGGTAGTAGATTTCATGCTAGGTTTGCTGGGTTATGCTAGTTACTTTTTAGATTCTGCATGCCACTGTTTTTTATGAATTGGAATGCTGAAGAATAAGGGGGACAAAAATTAAACGTATTGTATACCATCATGTTTCTAGACAACGCGCCTATCCCTTACTTTCTTCTCCATTAAAGTCCTTAAAATTCAATAAGGAAAAGTGTGCCACATCAGTGTTATCATTCCTCTGAGTGGCCTGTCTCTTCATGCTACCATTTATGAGGATGGATGGGTTGTAATATGAGAAGCTACTTAGCATCTTGAGAAAAGGGGTTCAGAAGCAAGATAACACACTCTATATAGTGTCATATGGATATGGTTTGGTCATTATTGGAATGTGGAGGACTTGTAAACCTCAGGAATAAAAATCAGAAATTGAATGTTTTTGATGAATCACATGTGGATAGAAGTGATGCTTTCCATGCTTGTATGTTGTGTACTGAAGTTACTTTACATAATCAAAAAGATTAGGGGATGGCGAAAACAGAGAATTAAGAAAATGACAGTAAAAATGCAAACTTCTTCCAAGTTTCCCATGTCTCAGTTTACCAAGCCAACCTGTTTTCAAATAGATTTCTGTCCTATGTATGTTTTCCTCCTGGGAAAAATGCATACTGTAAAGTAATGATTTTTTTTGCTTGAATATCCTCACTTCTATGGAACTGCACTACACAGCTTTTAAAACTGAAGTTGGATGTTCTTTAAGTGGTTTTGCATATTTATTCACTTTGCACTTATGAAAGCACATCATAAGAGTATGTGTATATGTGTATGCACACATTAAAAAAAAACAAAACTTGAATAAACTGGGTAAGTGTTCTCCTTACTTTCTGTTGTTAGTTCCTGTGAACATAATTTATCTTTTATATTCTTTTCACGCTTACACTGTCTACTGAGCAGAATTCTCGCAGTTGTTAAATAAACAATAAATTGTTTGTAGGACGCAGTCTTAAGCATGAAAACTGCCATTACTTAGTAAAAATTAAACGAAACGAATCCTGAGTGAAAAACAAGTTTTTCTGGTTGGAACTTAAAATGTTCATGTTTCTTTAATTCCTGTTTTTTTCTAGTACGGGAGATAGCATCATGACTAATATTTATTAGAGCACCATTTATGGATCTATCTTCAATTAAGTGAAGCACAGTGATTCTGTTGCAAACAACTTTTCACACAGTGCGCTCACTTCTCACACTTGCACGCATACGCATAATTGGAGCAACAGTGAAGAGACCAAACCCAGCTGTTCATTCAGAAGCATAGAGTTCTACGTTATATGTATGTGTGTATGGCCTGAACTTCAACCAAAATGTGTGTGTGTGTGTATATATATATAAAACAGCCAGCTGTTTTACGGTCATTGTGCGCTGGTGGACTTGTCATGGAGTCTAAATTCTCTGGCAGTTGAACATCAGTAACAAAAATAAGAGGGTGCCAAGGTACAGAACCAGGCTTGTTCCTGAGCTATCTGATTCTTATTGTTTAGGGATTTTCTGTAGGTTTGTTTTTCCTGCAAGTTTCTTGTTTCTAAGATATTTTAAACCATTATACTGTTTTAAATTTGGCCAGTTGTTCAGTATAGAATCACCAAGGTTGGAAGAGTCCTCCAAGATCATCCAGTCCAACTGTCCACCTATTACTAATATTTCCTACTGAAACACATCCCTCAGTACAATGTTTAAATGTTTCTTGAACACGCTATACCTCACTATTACACATATTCACAGAAAACATATTACCTATGGTCTGACTTATGTATATGCTGCACTGCTAAAGCAAGATGGACTGCACAGCAAAAGCAAGATGGACTTGCTAGTGTAATGTATGCTGAGGTTGTACTCTGTGTGCTGCTTACTGATTCCCAGAAGAGTCTGGCACGCATGATCTCAAATGGAGGGGAAAATGTGAGCTCCAAGTAGCTAATGTACCTCTCAGCCTAACATTGGAATATCCAACAGAATGTTTATAAGCTAAGCTTTTACAAAATGGCTTTGCAGGTGACATTTAATATGCACAACTTTTCTTATAGGTTACAGTACTGGTTGGAACTTTACCTGACTCCTTTTGTCAAGGTGGTTTTCTTTCTCTGGAAACTTAGAAGGGGGGGCTTCAGTTTGCTGCTTCTTGCTTTCTGACCTCTCAGGGTTTTCTGTGTCCCATTACCCTTTTAATGGGAGCAAAATAAAAAAGCTGGTAAGCAACAAACTTCTTTGTGTGGAGTTCTTTTCTCCCCACCAGCTCAGATGTGTCTTAGTGCACTTCTGGGCAAGAGCAGCAAAATATCATGATCTCCCTCCACCCACTCCTTCCTGTCTTCTCTTGTCCTGTATCCATCCGTGCTCTTCTCCAAGGCCAGCTGATTTAAAGGCATAAAAATAAAACACTCTACTTTTCCGCATTCCTTTCCCAGCTAGCCTTGTCATTATGCTTGAAGGTGAAAACAAAAATGGACACTTATTGGTTTTAAGCAGAGGTACTCCAGAGTTGGATGTGAGAGCATAGGTAAATTTTTGTTAGGACATTTTATTAAATCTAGAGTTTAAAAACCTGAGATTCCTTTTTTTTTTTTTTTTTTTTTTTTTTTTTGAGTGATTATACTAGAAAAAGTGAAAGTAACCTCAAAGTTGTCTGTGGTGGAAACTACTTTTATATAAATTAATAACAAAAATAATACATGGAGTGTATGTGCTGATTAGCATAGGAATTAACATTGCTTTTTCACATCTTTCTAATGTTGTGCTGCATCTAATTTTCCTGAGCTTCACAAGCTTAGAGAATAGGGGCTGAGCTTTTCTTTTTACACATTCATTGTTCTGTGCCCCTATTCCCACAGTTCTTTAGCAGTATGGCTTATTGTTTCTTTTTCCTGGGATTCATTGTCTGTATCTCACTTCTTTTGATTTCATGTTTTGGCTTGCAAAACCTGGGAATTTTTTTTTTTGGAATAGAACTTTGCCTCTGCTAAAACATGCCTTTTCCTTATTGCATTCTTTCTAACTTCAACGTGCTTAACAAAGCATAGGTAAGCTATTTTTCTGCTCTCATAAGAAGTCAATTAATCGGTTAGTTTCCAAATGAGCAGTCTTATCATTTACCTGCTTAGGGGAACAAAGTGTCAATAGAACCTGAAATAGCAATGCTGTTTCAAGACCACTTAAAATATTTTCAGTATGCTATGTTCTTGTTTACTGCTTTCTGATTGTTCAGACTTGTACATGAACTGACTCAGGCTACCTATAAGTAATCTTCTAGCTCTTCTAGAAATGTTCTTCTATATACTAAAAAAAACAAAACTATTTGAGCAGGCAGGAGTTGAATCAAACTATTTGTATGTGAGAATGGAGAGTTGTCTATTTCAATAGAGCAAGTTATGAAAGAGTGTGAAACAACTGAGGACTTTAAAAGGGAATTCACTGTAAAAATGTGCATTTGAATGTTCATTTATATAAGGTAATTCAAACTTATTTACTGTCAGTTCAGTACCATTGTGTTTCTCGTCTCAAATTACAGGTGAGCGTTCTTACAGACCAGGTAGAAGCTCAAGGAGAGAAAATACGGGACTTAGAAATCTGTCTTGAGGGGCATCAGTTGAAACTGAATGCTACAGAAGAAATGCTTCAACAGGTAAAGATCTGGATTGGAAAGCTTTTTGCATAATCTCCTCTGAGAAAGATGAAAACATACTTTCTCCGTTTGCCTGCATGTGGGAGTGCCTTTGGTAGCAAGAGAAAACAGAAAAAGAATTGCCTCTTTTTATTGTTCTCTTGCTACTTTGCAAACTACTTTTTTTGCAATAAGTATTTCTTTGTTTTCCTGTTGCAGAAATGTTTTATTGGCTGGTTGCATAATGCTGTACGTGGCAGCATGTAAAATGAAACGATTGTGCATTATTTGTACTGTGCTGACGAACTAAATTTGGACATGGTTGACTAACTGGTTAGACAGGTTATGTGTACCTAATATATGTAGCAGTTACAGAATTAAGAAGTTTTATTTAAATAGTTTCAGTTTTTATGTATCTTTAAAGCAGAACAATTAGTGCATTGAAATGAATCACTGTATCAAATTTGGTTCTGTAATGATTTTTGCTTTATTTAGGAGTTTTCCCCTTATTTTTGAAAAATCAAAAAGTACATGAAGATACTTTTCATTATTTCAATCAATAATTTCAGGCTATGGGGTTTAATATATTGGTGCTGTTTCATGGTATATATTGAGGAGAATGAATGAATAATAAGTATCTTACATTTCATGTTACTGCAGAGCTGATAGTCTGTGGACATGAAAGAACTTTCCATGTGCAATCTTGGGTCTCTATCACGACAAGTTACTACATATGCAGATAATCTGCTGGTAATACAGCACATGGGTATTGAAAATAGATTTAAAACTATAAATAGCCTTTAAAATATAGACCAGGAATGTGAAGGATGTATAATGTTCCATCTCTTTCAGTTAAAGCTCTTCACCAAATGAAAATAAAATTGGTCTCACACAACTGTTGCAACCCAAAATACTTACAGCTGAGAAAAGTTTTATTCTTTACTTAAAGGGGGAGACGTGAGAAAATATAATCAGCAGATATGTTTAATTTAGATATCTGAAGTGAAATTCAAAGAACAGTAACTATTTAAATTACGAAAATGTTTTTAAATTTCAGGAAGATGGAGTAGAGTGTAGAAGGTTTCCTGTTCTAATCTAAACGAGATCTTGTTAGCCAGTGGTTTTCAGTGTACTGTACAAAAGCCCATGACAGTTAGCAAATAAATGAAAAATATTAAGGTTGACATTACATTTTTCCAGTAAAAAAAAGCTTTTTTTTTGGTCTTTCAAGGGCAATCAAACTGTATTTGTTTTTACAGTGAACTAACTTGTTTGTAATGAGAAATAATCATTCAGTCCTAACTATGGGTATAGATAGTCTTGCTTTCCAGGAAGACCTCTATTTTTCTCTTGAGGTGTATTGTAAATCCAGTCTTTCTTGAATCTGCTTGTCTATTGAACTACACTGATTCTTACCTTTTGTGAACTTAAGTCAACCGCTTCTTTTAAATGGGAAAATAAATGAAAGTAACTAAAAGTTGGGAAATTTTTAATGATTTTTTTTTTTCTATAGGACTAGGCTAACTGTGGTATGAATAGGCATGGAATATTATTTACTTATTGGGAAGCAGTATATATGAGTCCAGGATAAGCCATATCTTTTGAATTTGGGAACTATAAGAAATGTTACAAAATTCTGCTCCCAAAATGTGCACTTAAAAAAAAATAATATGCTTTGTTGAGATAATTTAATGAAGTTACTTAAAAAGATATCTGGTGGTACCACAGCAGCAAGGGCGTGTAATGCTACCCTGCAAAATAGTTTTTGCTGAATCTATGCTGAGACTTGCCCACTTTGTACGGGTGGGGTTGCTGGCTAAAATCCTTTTGGCTTATGATTTAAGCAGTTGTTTTGAATTCAGCTACAAACCCATCATGGAAACACTTTTGAAACACAGCTAGAACAAACCTTATCTGAATTACATAAAATGGCTGTTCAACATTTAGGGCGGGCATCTTAAATGCTGAATAGCAGCAATAGAGATTGCTGGTTCTTTGGGGGAAATTGTGATTCTTTATCTCTCTAAGAGGGTTCTTTCTGAAAACAGACACTTAGAGGATATGAGATCATCTGTTTCCTACTACCAAAAAAAAAAAAAAAAAAAAAGCCTCGTTATTTTCTTTTTTCTTGGTCTATATTCTTAAACCATGTGCTTCTACAACTTATTTTGTATTGACTCTCATGCTCGCCATAATTTTGACCCAATAATTGGGCAGAAAGCTAGGAGGGTTATAAGACGACGGGGATGTTTGGCTTTTTTTTCCTCCCCCCTCTGTGTTAGTGAATTGAACCAGCTCACAGAAGAGCTCAAGGCATGTCGTAAAGGTAGGTGTGGATGCACATTTGACCTAGCTGTTTATAAAACTACAGCTGAAGAAAATAGCACCTGTGTGTTTCCCTGACTTGTGATGCTATGATATCAAACTCAACATTTTGCTTGTGTAAGAATACTTGTATTGCTACAGACACTAAGAAACAACGTTTTCTGTCTTGAAAGACATTTGCATTTACTTTAAAACAAAGTAGGTCCGTCTTGTGAGAGTTGATGGCAAAACTTGATATCAGTCCTTAAGTATCCTTGCATTATGGTCCAAGGAAAATGTTTCCTTGTCCTTCAGTCATACTCAAGAGAAAATGTTCTGGAGGCTGTCTGGGAACAAGACCCCAGTTTGGTCTCTCCACGTTGCCTTCCGATTGTGCCATCAAGTCTTGCCATCAAGCGTGTGAAAGATACGGAACTGCTACCTGTGTGAATTGCTAGCTCCCTTGTACCTTAGACAGAAAAGAACTTGTCTCAAAATAATAATAAAAAACAAATAGACTTCTAGAATTATCTTACATAAACCATTTATACTATGACAGTCCATTTCTAATATATTTGTACTGTATATGAATGTCGAACATGATGGGAAAGCAAAAGTAAGTTTTGCTCTATAAAGTAGCCTAAATTGGCCTATATCAGAATGCACGAGCAGTGCAAAATGTAAATGCATTGGTGCTATGAAATTAGTGCTGTTGCTCTTGTCAGTTCTGCTAGTTCAGTTTGAAAAGGGAATTTTCTACGCTTAGAGATTTCACCTCCACAGTTTAAGTGCATTTGGTATAGTAATTACCACGAGTAAAAACACTCTTTGCTATTCCTGTTCTGCACTTGATTGGTTTAACAGATACTAGTTGCCACTGAAGCTGTATGTTTGTTTTGCCAATCAAAGTTTTGCCAAAATACTGATCTGTGTGGCAGTGCCTGTCTTCTACCAGACCTGCACCAAATCCTGAAGGACTGGTCAGATGGCTGCATTGCATAAACCTAATTGTCTTCCATCAAGTAAATTCTGTTGCAGAGTACAAAGGACTTGGCCTTAGGGTTCTTTCTGTCTTAAACACGTGGAAACTGAAATTACTAAATGCAAACGGGAGTTAATGTCAGTGCTTTCCTTCTGTCTGATGTAATTTTATGGCCAGCTTCTACCTGGGAGTACGTAGCAGGTGAATGTGTGCTGGACAAAGACTTGGTGAGGTGCAGTGGAGACTCTTTTTAGACAACACTGGATTAAAGGAATGCAGGGAGGGGCTATACAACTTGAATCCAATGTGTTTTAGCGTGTACCTGTTCTGGTTTTGCTGTTGTCTTGTACTCGAAGAAGCAAGAATTCTATCTTCTTTGCACAGTTCAAATCTGGTATATATCTGTTTGCTTCTCAGGAACTTTGCTGGCTGGCAAGGTTCATTCCTTCAGCTTTCAATTGCCTGAGTTATCTGATCTTAAATGAATTTCAGCACTTGTTTATAACATGCAGTAACTTCTTGCCAGCTGCTGGCTTAGTGTTTCAGAGTTTGAAATGTGCTCTGTGCTGCTCTGGTCATAAGGCTTGAGATTTTCAGAGCGTGCTCTCATGTGCAGCTTATCTATACAGGTGAGCAATACGCCGCTTTGCTATTTAACAGTTACAGGGGCACATCTGCTTGTCAGATGCATACAAAGGACTGTTCAAATTGTCAGTGCGCTGGGAAGTTCTTTCTGTTGCTTAACTATATAATAGACAAATGATGAATTGGAGGGCTGTAATTCACTCCCGGCTACTGACTTGCACCATTTCATGGCGATTACACATGTACATTGCTGTCAGCTGTGTTTTCAGTTAAACAAATATCTTATTTCCACCACAGCTGACACACAGCACTTAAAAAGTGCAGTCTTCACTGGCAGTGGTTCTTGCTGAATTTTGCTTACCAGGTAGGTGGGTCTGCCTCTCTCTCTCTCTCTCTCAGCTGATTTAATGAATATAAGAAGTAAGACGTTTTGGGGTGTTGTATTTTGTACAAGTGCAAAATGGGATTTTGGGGTGTTTTTTGTCCACTTGACTGAAGTCTTATTTATGATTTATAAATCAATGTAGGGTGATCTTTCTTCTGCTTTGCAGACTGCTAAATATCCTATAATTTACTGTGCTTGCAACAGACAGCCTAGAACAGAGCGGTGTTTCTTTCTAAGCTATTTTCTGTCATGTTAAATTTTATAAGCAGCTTTATAAGAAATATGCATTTTCAAGCCAATAAAATCTGAAAGCGAGACGCATTGCATGCTTCAGCTTCACTGAGAATATTGAAAAGCATGATTAGATAAAAAGGATACAGTGTGAATTTAAAAAATACAGTTATTTGGAAGAAGTTTGGTGTGCAGTGATCCATGTGATATACACAGATTGCAGGTTCTGCAAAACTCATCTTTGTAACTGTTCTACTCTAAAATAGTTTTTTCCTAATTTTTAAAAAATAAGTTGATTTTTTTCA